>JAMLFT010000590.1:0-39749 GCA_026544285.1 Pachyrhizus erosus
CTATATGTAAAATCTTTTCAAATCTTATGAATTCATATGTTATAAATCCATTAAAGTTCAAACTATAAAATTTTAATCCTAAAAATATTTTAAAAAAGTCTAATAAATTATTATATTCCCACAAAAACCTTTTAAAATTCACAAGGCTTTTTTATGTCAAAATAATCTTTTAAAATTTTAATCCAATATACTCTCTAAGAGAGATTAACCTAATTAATGAGAAAAAAAATTGAACATTTAAATTTTAAATTTCATAAATTTAATTAGTCATAAATTTAAGTTGTCTTTACTAGAACTCTATTCAACTCAACCCAAATGCATTTAAATAATGTTATTTTAAAGGTTGATTGTACATTTTTATCAGTTAATTATCATGATTTCATAAATTTTATTATTTATTTTTTGTGTTTTTATCATCATATTTTTAATTGTTGCACATTTTATTACTCAAGTTTTATTCCATGCATTTTACAATTGTAATTTTAAACTTTTGCATATTTTACCATTATGTTGATAACAAAATGTTGTTGTTTCACAAAAATTGATGAAAAAATAATGTCATTTTTTAGAAATACATCTGTATTTTATTGGACATTTAAAATATCAATAAAATGTGCAAAAATAAAAAATATGATAGTAAAATGTGCAAAAAATATTGTTGATAAAATTTATAAAATGATGATTATTAAGTGGTAAAATGTACAATTAAAACTTATTTTAAATTAAAATAATAAACTTAATTAATTGAAATTTACAAATTTTATAGATATTTTTTTAGACTATCATTAAATCACATTTTGTTAAATATAATATATTTTAATGATTATTTTAAAAATTATATCTAAAATGAATTCTAATAGATCTTAATGTAAATCTTTTATATCAATTGTACTTGAAAATAAAACTATTTTTTTACCATTTACCTATATCTATTTTTTTATATTTATTACATTTAAGGTAGGTGGGTGGGTTAGGGAGAAGGATTGTATAAAGTGAAAATTTATCTTATTTGGAAAAATAAAAATTATAAATTTGGGTTACATAGTCATACAAGGATATGTGTGTGGTGAGAGTTGTATCAGTGAATATTTTTTTTGTAAGAAATAAAAATTATAAATTTGGGTCCTATGATCATTAAAGGATGTGAATGAAGTGAAAAATATTGTAAGAAATGAAAACTATAAATTTGAATCATATAATCATACAACGATGTTTAAGATTAAAAGTTTGATATTAGTCACATAATCACTTTAAAAAAACGCTTGTACATTCTTTTAATTTTGATCATTTAAATAATATTTATTGTACTTTGGAATTTCTAGTAAGAGTGTTCCAAAAATATGTTTGAGGGTAAAATTTAGTAAGACTTAAGATACTTTTTACAAAATCAATTTACAACCTTAAGTTTAACCCAAACTTAAGTTTATAAATTTTAATCCAAATGATTTGTAAATTTGTGGTGTGTGTACATGCATTGCTTAATGTTGAATTTCACAATTATCAAGGTATAAGTGCATTAGTTTCATATTTAATATCAATTAATCATGTACCATATATGTCAAAGTGTATCAAGTGTAGATTCTTTTTATTATGAGAAAATGAGAACTAAAAATTTTGGTTACTATTAAGAATCTGATAATTATATCGGTTCATATAAGTAATAAAGAGTAAGTAAAATATTATCTTCATAAATGTTTGTGCAATAATTGAATAAATACAATAATTAAAGTAAACTATGGAAGTTGACATTAGAATTAAAATAAAAATGTTCAAGAAATTAAAGTAAAGAAATTGGTTTGGGAATTTTGTTAAATACTTGGGATATAGAGAAATTGGAGTTTTATTCAATGAGATGAGATCGTCGAGGTTTAACTTCGCTTGATTAGCTAATCATGCATTAATTATTCTTATTCAATTAAACTATATTAGCATCAACCCACAAATTATTTTAACCTTAATTTCTTAAGTGAGAGAACCTAATTCTTTTAATTATACTATCAATTTCTTGATTAGCATAACCAAACAACTAATATTAATAAAAGAGATTTTAACAATGACTAATAATTTTTACTCTATCCTTAGGTATAAAAATTATTGTTTGTTCTCTTCATTTGCAATCTCTATGTACCTTGTTTTCTCTTACTAGGTCTTTTATATGCATCAATAACATGGTTGAATAGGCAACTAACTTGAGTGTCGAAAATAGTCTCCATGACAAACAGCTTGCGCTTAAGCCCTAAAAGTAGTCACACTTAAGCTATGATAGGCAATTCACACTTAAGCGTTCAAAATAATCTCGCTTAAGTCGAGACAAAGAGTTAACTTGGTCTTTTGGGATGAATTAGCTTAAGTCGCAAAAATAGTCTTGCTTAAGCCATGATAGAGACTTAAAAAAATTTCAAAACTCCAAAGCTCTTTAAATCTTTTTTTCCTATTGATCCTTCAAAATTAGTCTTACAAAATAAAACACTAAAAAACAAAGATGACATGGAAAAAAGTATAAAATTTAAGTTTTCTAATTAAGAAAAACATTTGTTCAAATATTAACCAAAGTAAGCATAAACAAAATCTAAAAGCATAAGAAATATGAAATAATTGCACCAAATATATTATAAAATGCAAATGTTGATGACAATTATTAGTTACAGGACCACTTAAAATTAAAAGTTAAAATTCATACATAGATAGTTAAAATTTAGTTAGCAGAAATATGATCACTTAAAAAAGTTATATGCATTTTTTAAGATTTTGATTATTCAAGTATGATTTAATAATTTATATTTATAATTTTTATTTCTCACAACAACAAAAGGAATTTCATTTACTATGCTCCTGCATAGGAGATGTGTATCAAATTATAACTCTTTTTATTATGAGAAATAAAATTTATAAATTTGAATCACAAAATCATATTATTTGTGTAAAGATTTTTTTCATTGTCAATTAACTAAAAATCATCAAATATGAATTTTAAATTAATTATTACAAAAGTCTATAACTTTACCATAATAAAAATCTATGTTTGGATGATAATATAAAAATCTTTTTAAACTAATAATATATTTCACACACACATAACAAAAAAAAAAAATAGCATACCTTAGTATCTTAAGAGTCTTAACTATGATGATGGTATGAAAAAGGTTCTAGTAACCTTATAGTTGCATATGCAAAGAGATTGTTTTTGGATTTGAACCCATAATCAGTTGGTTACTAAGGCACACATTTATTGTTGTGTTATGATTTGTCCGCACACATAATATTACTCAAAAGACTATTGATAATGTTAAAAATTATTTTTTTATATTAACTTTTCAAAAACTGAATTTTAATAGGCTTAAATATCAATTTGGTTCCTAAAAAATAAGATTTTTTTTTCTTTAGATTTTTTTATTTGAATCCTTTAAATATTATTTTTGTTTTAACAATGACTTTGATAGTCCAATGATTTATCATATCTTAAGGGAATTCAATAAGATAATCAGGTATAATTTTTTTTAGTAAACTTTGTTTTTAAATCCTTATTTGTACAAATCAATTAATAACGTTAAACTAGTTAACGAGAAATTTAAAAACATAATTTATATGTAATTGTTCTATCAAACTCCTTGAAGATATGATGAGTCATTGGATTACTAACATTGCTCTTACAACATCATTTAAAGAACAACATAAACCAGAACCAAAAACTTACTTGGGACTAAAATAAGAATTTTTTTTTAAAAGACCAAATTAAAAAAATAATTCTAAAGGAGCAAAACTAAAAATACCTTTTTAAAATACCAAATTCATATTTAAACTTTTCAAAGACTAAAGGTAGACCTATATTCTCCTTCTCTCTTATGTACCAAAAAAAAAGTAAATAACATTCTCTTGTTCCTTCCTACATGCAGCTGCCTCCTCTGTTTAACTTCCCAAAGTCACAACTTCAGTGCTATGGAGAATCTATATATTCCACAACTTCAGATTTGCTAAGCAGGTGCAACTCTGGTCAGAGTTCACTTGAAAGACTCATATCTGTTGTAGCATGGAACATATCCACCACACGCCCTGCAATTTTTGGTGTTGCTCCCTACAACCCCACTCTTGGAGAGACACATCATGTTTCCAAAGGAAACCTTAATGTGTTCTTAGAGCAGGCACATGCTTTTACATTCTGTTACATGCTAAAATGTGGTCACAAAATTATTACATTTGATCATTCATTATGTTCTCACAGTCTTTGAGCCTCTCATGTGTTATCATGACACATCATGGATAGCTATTTTTCAATGAGTATTCTTTGTATTTACTTGTTTGCAGGTTTCACACCACCCTCCTGTGTCTGCCCTCCATGCCACTGATGAAAAAGAAAACATAGAAATTATATGGTGTCAGTATCCAGTTCCAAAGTTCAATGGTAAAATGCTTTGACATGAGATTTGTTGTGGGATAAAAACTAAAATAAAGTCAATTATTGTCACATGAATTACGACATTTTTTTTTTATAAATTTGTATGCAAATATATATGGTGTTTGCTCTTCTAATTTTTTTCTCTTATTGTAGTCCTAATTGAATTGGAATATCTATATTCTACTGTTCTGTCACTTACATAAACAATCAAATATGCAGGTACCTCAGTGGAAGCTCAGGTGCATGGCAAACGACAAATGAAGCTCCTCAATCATGGAGAGACATATGAAATGAATTCTCCTCACCTCTTGATTAAAATTCTTCCAGTGCCTGGAATTGATTGGGTTGGTAATGTCAATATCAGGTGCATAGAAACAGGCATTGTAGCTGAATTATGCTACATAAGTCAATCTTTCCTTGGATTCGGCGGGAATAAAAGATTGATAAAGGGGAAGATTATTGATTCATCTTCCTTGAAGATTCTATATGAAATTAATGGTCATTGGGATAGGTATCTCACTTTGAAAGTTTTGAATGCCTATCTGAAAAGCATTCCTTTATTTTATTTTAGTTAACAATCAGTAATTGGTCATTTGCAATATACTGACCAAGCTATGTTCCTAACTCATAACATGCTGCAGTACTGTAACACTAAAGGAAACAAGCAGTGCAGAAGTAAGAGTGATATATGATGCAAAAGAAGTCATTTCAGGGCTTCAGGCTCCTACTGTGAAGGATGCAAAGGTAATAAATACAGTAATACATATATTTGTATATATAGGAGATGTATAGAGTGGAATTGCATTTTTTATGAGAGAATAAAAAAATAAATATTAACTATTAAATCTTATTTTAAATGGTTAAAATTAAAATATAAGTCGTAAATTTTTCTAAAAATCTCATGATTCTTATAAGCGATGATTAGACTGTAAATTTTGACTACTCTTGATTGATTATCAACAGATTTATTTTTCTCATTCTCAGGTAAAAAAAACTTTCTAATAAGATATATCTTACATATACACACAGAAATAGGTGATGGTTGTGATAATATTAAAATATTTAATGGTTACATAATCTATACATCTCCTATTTTTCCCTCCACAAAGTTGATAGTGCAAGAAGGAGCCCTTATTTTCCTTCATAAGTAAAAAATGCAGCAGTATCTTGAGTAATGCCCCCACATCACTCTTGCGTTAATTTGGTGTTTTTTTTTATATGATAAAAAATGTGAGTAAAAAACAGGAGAGTTGGAAAGTAGCAAGAGCAATGTATCTGGAATCCTTTGTTTTTAGATTTTATTATGCAAATCATTGCTATTATTTAGCCCTTCCGCACACTTTCAGTTCTACCAAACTTCAAGCACATTATAGCAGAAGAAACTATTATTTTTAATTTTAATCAATCAAATAAACTTTTGTTTCTCTGCACACAGATTTTGACTGCGCTAGTTCCAAACAAAGTATAATATAAAGACTTAAAAAATGAATATTAGTACGGCAAACGTGATGTTTAGTGCACACGTTAGCTCAATATAAAAACATATATTTAGGGACTATATGCATGAGTTGGCATGTTTCCTGAGTTTAATCTTAGATTTTCTTGTGTATATTTCATCAGAGTGTGTGGCCAACTGAATCAGCTCTTATTTGGAGTGAGTTGAGCCAAGCCATCCTAACCAAAGACTGGGAAAAGGCAAGAGAATCAAAGAAAGTTGTGGAGGAAAGACAGAGGGAGCTCTTGAGAGAGACAGAATCAAAAGGAGAAACTTGGGTTCCTAAACATTTTATTGTGTCTCAAACAAAAGAAGGGGGTTGGGACTGTTTACCTATTCAAAAGTGGGTCCCAGCATCTCCAATTGTCACCTTGTAATTTGCTATATTGTTTATATTATCACTACATTATTAGTGCTACTTTATAAAATTGGCCATGTGGATGTTGTTGTCAAAGTCATCATTAGCTGGGCCAACCTTCCTGAAAACAAGAACAATGAAAGTCTATCTAGTATTAGACCCCTTATTGGCTTGGTGGTCAGAGGGAAGAAATTATGTCTATGATACAAGTTTAGCTACAAGACAACAAAATATTGAGTTTAATTTCTTTCCTTTCCCTTCATTTGGACAACACCAAATTATCATATCAGTTGTTAAAAAAGTTATAACTTGTTTGTGTTATGTATCCTAATCTACAATCTACTAGCAGAAATTTCTCTTGACCTGATTGTTCAATTAATTTTAAGTACAAGACAGATTTCCAATAACCATTAGGTTGCTTGGACCAAAGATTGTTCGAGAAATCTGCAAACTGAAATATCAAGTGCTTAATCATTTGCATCATGCCTTGAGGAACATTCATAAATACAAAATAGAAGAATTATACACAAGAATTTTTCAAGAGCAATTGTCTCAAATTTCACTTCTTTTCCCTAGTCAAAAGATACATCAAACCACCTAATATGCCTTCTTCCTTTCTACTGCTACCTCAGTTCAAGGTCTTTCAAACATCAATTATATTCTTGCAAATCTGATTCACTTCTCCGATTGAAAGACTTCTCTCTGATGGTGTCTAAGATTGGCTTCCATAGCTGCACTCGACAAGGGCTTCGCCCTCCATATGGCATGCCAATTTGCTGAACCACACCAAGCCTGCCAGGACTCCTTGAAGGTGAATTCCAAACATTGCTGAACCCATGTTGGCTTGACAAAGGACCATCTTTCAGACAGGACTTTTTGCCCTCATTTCTGCTAGTTTTGGCTATTGCAGTGAGCCTCTTTGCAAGGGAAGCCAAGTCCACAGGAGAAACATCAGCTTGAAGGATTGAGTAAGGAAGCATGAAGTACACATTCCCTGGTTGGAGTTGGGTGTCTCCATTCAATGGTTTTGAGCAAGAGGAAAGAAGCTGAACTGAGGTACAAACAAAGTGCTTTGAAGGGGTGCCAGTGACTTGGCTCACTGAAATTGGCTGCTCAAAATCCTCCACATAGCCACTTAGATGAACCAAACGAACATTGTTGATTGTGAAGGATGGTTTAGAAGAGAAGCAACCTCCCATTTCTTCTTCTTTCTTGAAAGTTGATGCACGATGAAAGGGTATTACTACTAAGGCTGTATTGTACTTATGTATGACTAAATCAATGAACCATATACAATAGACAACTGGGGTTTGATTATTGATGCGTGGTTGGATAAGTTTCCTGGTTTTTTAATTCCTTGGAAACGATATGGATGGTTATTGGTTACCTAAGGAGTGACATTTGCGGATTCAACTTCAAGGACACAAAAGGGTGGCTGATTAATAAAAGTGCTTCTGCTTGGAAACACAAGCTGAAGCCTCATGTGGCCAATAAAGGCATTTATAAATGTTAGTTTAAGTGAGAAATTCTGTAGTAATGCAATGACCAAGTTCAATCAAAATCAGAAAGCCACAATTGTATTCTTTTCAAGCACCATAAATTCTAACCCTACCGTATGAAATGAGTAATTGACCAAATGGACCTGTCCTTTTTCTACGCTAAGATAATGCTAGCTTGAACCGTTGAACCTTTCAAACAAAAGACAAATTACTAATTATAATCATACATGGAGAAGTAAATTCAACAATTACAAGCCTATAATAGCATAGTAAGTAGAATTGAATTTTGATATTTTTTTTTGGATGACTTTGGAAGTAGGTTGGCCGTGAGGTTAGGGCCAAAGGCAATGCCTATCATATGGTAGGATTTATCATATGGTAGGTCCCTTTGATTGTGAGGGAAATATACATTAAACAGTTTAATGGTGGACTTAGAACACGAGGTCTTGACTGAAGTATAAGAAACGCTTACTTTCTACTATCTGTTCAAAGTGAGCCTGACTCTTTTGGTATTATGCTAGATATCTTGATTAAGAGGTATATCAGTTCAAGTTCAAACTTTAGACCTATAAATAACTAAAAATATTTATTATTATATTTTATAATATAAAAGATCTCGTATATAACAAAAAATCATATTTATTAGCAAAAGAAGTTGTATTTGTTGACAAAATAGTCTAATATATAATTTTCATTTCAAATAATAATTTTTTTCTTATAATTTATTTTAAGATTCACTCACTGGTGGATTAATCCTGCTTGTTGTTTTGTGCTAAGTTCATGCTTAGGTAGATATATGTGGTAGGTAGTCTTATTTTAAAGGCATTTATCTTCCTTAGAGTAAGACGTACGCGTCCATTATTTTATACTAGCTATCACAATTATA
Source organism: Pachyrhizus erosus (assembly GCA_026544285.1). Taxonomy (NCBI): domain Eukaryota; kingdom Viridiplantae; phylum Streptophyta; class Magnoliopsida; order Fabales; family Fabaceae; genus Pachyrhizus; species Pachyrhizus erosus. Next base: position 8,632 of record JAMLFT010000590.1, read on the forward strand.
TCGCAAATATCTCTGAAAAAGAAAGTGCACCTTGTATGCAAATTGCAAGGCATCTGATAACTTATGCGTGCTGATTTTTATTTTTTATTTTTATTATTGAAAAATGCTATCGACATTTTTTATATATATATTTTTATTTAAAAGTTCAACTTACTAAAATTAATAAATTTTAATCCATCATATTCAAAATGTTAAAAATATAATGTTTAAGAGAGTTTCAGTAGCAATTTTTCTTTTATTATTTTACAACCTTACTGTGAATAACTGTAAATTTTACTTTGGTTATTTAGGACTTACACAATCTCTTTCTTAACTCGGGTTTGAGACTGATTATGAAAATTATAAACGGAGTTTAAATTTTGACCATGTTGAGTTATCTGATCTATATAACCGGTCCAATATAATTGGATAAGATTTTGCTGATATTGTTATACATTAGTATTACACAACCTACTGGGCTGGAATGTGCTATGATAAAAAGTAAAGTGAGTGTTAACAATTTTGTAACTAACGATGGTATTATCTGGGTTTTATATATTAGTACAGTTGAGTTCATTTCTTTTATTGAGGAATAATTTAGGATTGTTCTTTAGCTTTTGGCTTTCAATCTACATTCATGTTTCTACTTTCTAAGTATCTTCCCAAGTGATTTAATTCAGTTTGATTACTTTAAAAGTTTGTTAAATTAAAATAAAAGTATTTAGTAAAAAAATATCTGAGCTGACCAATTCTTCTTGCAATGTGCTTTTTGATGTTCTTGTGGATAGCAGGACTTGCAAAGCAGCAAAATCCTTGGAGGGTTACATTCAATGTCTCAGCAATGATGGAATGGTTGAAGATGCAATTGATATGTTGAAATGCGTCTCTGTTGGGTTGTTTGAGGGATCAGAGGGTTGATTTCGTTTGGACATTGTATGAACATATCATGGAATTTGGTGTTGTTGCCACGTTAGTATGATCATCAACGGAGCTAGTTTCGGGTCAAATTATAATATATTTAAATTTTATAAGAACTAAAATTTTTATAAAAATGAAAAATATATTTTAATCTTTATATTATATTTTCAAATATTTTTTTATCAAGTATATTGTTAAAAATAATATGTTTAAGTAAATATCATATTTTGTTATGTTCATTAGGTTAAAATATCTTTACGTATGATAATATTAAAAATAATAAAATAAAAAATATAAATAGCTTAATAATTAAAATAAATAATACAAAAATATTAAAAAGTAATAAAATAAAATAAATTTATCAAGATTATATAATATTGAAATAATAAAATCAATATTATAAATAGTATAATGGTTAAAACAAATAGTATAACATAAAAAAATTATAAGAAATAAAAATAAAATAAGATAAATAAACTTATTATTTATTATTGTGGATATCTTATGTTACAAAAAGATTATAAAAAAATTGTAACTTATGTAAAAATAAGATAAAAAATATAAAACCTATTTCATGAGTGAAGAAGAGAATCTATATATGTGTATATTAAATAATATTCTATCTTATGTAAAAAAGAGTAAAGAAAACTTAATAAGTATTTTAATGACAAAAGGATGATAAAATATTAGAGGGTAGAAGATGGTGTCTTAAAAAATGTTACTTAAAATAGTATATGAAAAATGTTTCAAATTACTACAATAAACTTGCTTATCAAATATTATTAATAAGGACAAATAAATGTTTTTTTAGAAGCTAACTTAAATGATATGATAAACATAACTAAATTTATAATTTTTTTATTTTTATCCTTTTTATTTTAATAAAATTATCATTAACCATTTATTTTAATATTATTTATTTTCATAAAGTTACTCCTTTAATATTACACTAAGTTAATTTTTAATGATATATTTAACTTATAAACAAAATTTATAAGAGTTTAAAAATAAATAAAAACCTAAAACTATAATAAACTAAAGATATATTTTATGTCTACAAAAGAAAATTATACAAAACATATCCTTTGATGTTATTTTATATTCTCTAGTGTAATAATAATTTTATGAAATACTTTTAATTCTATAAAATAGTGTAATATCTTTCAATTTTTAGTTAATAACATTAAGAAAGAAATGTTGCATAAAATATATTTTAAGTTTCTTTAAAATTATAAATATTTATAATAGATCTTTTTAATTATTTTTAAAACTATTTTACCTTTTAATTTTAAATATATCACTTTTAGTCGTTAATACTAACTAAAATATTTTTTTAAATGTTATCTAGAACACATTAAAAATAAAAAAAATATATACATTTTAAATTTAAAAAAAATAAAAAATATATTTTAAAATTAAAAAAAAAAAAAACTAATCCAAACATTAACAATTTTTTTAAAAAAAACTTAACACATATTTTACCCAAAGGTATTCTATCTAAAGTCTTCAATTCAATTCATCCGAAGTCTACACCTCAACTCCAGAGTTTGAAAGATTTATTTGTGTTAAATTTAGAAATAATCAATTTTGAAAAAAAGTGGTTTGTATGTGGGTATGATACTTTAAAAGCCAGTTGAGAACTTTCATTTAGTTAGCACAATAAAATTGTTTTTAGTGTAAATAAGATAAAATTTGAAAATACTCACCTCAAAATCAATTCTTCCCGATCAATAAAAAATTTAAAAATTTTCACTTCTCTCAACATTAATCTTAATCGTATTCAACGCAAGATTAACTTTGATCTCCAAAATTTGGTGCAAACAAAATAAATTTTCAACATCCAAACTATTTTTCAATGCTAACCCAGACGGGAATTGATTATTAATTACTTCACAAATACACACCCCTGACACACAACTTATTATTATTATTATTATTATTTTTGAAACATCGTGACACACAACAACACTTCGTGATTTGGGTGATTCTCTTTATATCAGGTAAGGATTTGTGTTTTCATATGGTCTGAAATATATGTTTATTGATTACCTAATTATTTTTTTAGTACTTTTGTTTCGACGTTCCAGCATTCGAGACCAAAAAGAAAACATCATTGAAAATATGATGGATTTGGAAATCTTTGATCTAAGAATTTGATGTGAGGGAAGAGTGGACAGTGTTTTACTTATTTTCCACTGGGAAAATGTTGAATCGAAATTTGAATGTGGCAGCTATTACCATAGAATGACCTTAAAAATTTCAAACTAGAGCTTGCCTCCTCCCCTTAATTACCATATTTATTTTTCTTTATAACTCGATTCTTTATTGAATTATTGAATTTTGACTTTTTTTAAAAAAAATTCTAATTCAATTCAAATAGCATCTTCTTTTCTAATTTGTGAGTTTGTTATGGTAAAAAAAGAAATAAAATTCAAAGATGAGACTTTTTTAGTCAACAAAGATGAGATTCCTAAGAACACCAGAAGAAACCGACGAAGGTAAATTCTTAACATAGTTCAAATGCGGAATTGGGTCCTTATTCCTAAGCAGGAGCAATGGACATAAAACACATGAATTAGGGGTGTATGGTACCGTTGGAGATTCACATGCAGTCTAAAATCACTTCAAAATTAATAAAAAAAAAAATGGGTCCCTTAAACATAGTATTTGACAATTTGACATATTTTTAATAAAAAAATATACTTTTATTTTCTCATTTTATTTTTATTTGTATTTTTAATTTCTCATAAATTTTTTATTATTTTAAATCCTTATAAATTGTTTTGTTTTGTTTTTAATCGTTGACATTAATTTTATCTATTAAGTAATGATATGAAAAAAAATAAATTATGTATAAAAATGTTATGTTAAATTTTTTTAATGACTTTTAATTGTTACAAATTTTTTGATGATTTAAATATTTATTTTTTTATAATATTTATGGTGATTTCAAAAAATTTGGTGTTCAAAATTTTAATTTTTTTAACATTTCTTACAGTTTTAGTCAGTCAAAAAATTGACAGCAATTAAAAATTACATAAAAATTTAAATAAAGAATTTTCAAATATAAATTCTATTTATTATATCATCACTTAACAATTAAAGTTAATGTCAAAATTAGAAAACAAATTATAATAGTATATGAAAATTAAAAACATGGAAAAAAAATGATGAAGGACTAAAAAAAATAATGATCAAATAAAAAAAATATTTTTTAAAAAATTGAATGCAAATCAGAAAATTACCAAATACACTATAAATCAACCAGATATGTGAAATGGCTGGGTTTAAAAACTGTAGATATTTGGTTGGGTTGAGATTAGTTTTGTAGATATTGGTCTGGGCAACATTGATTGAATTGATACTAAATATATAGATACCAATTTTGCATATGCAGGTTCTGCTCACCTTAATTCTAATGATTGATAGGAATTGAGAAGGAAAAAGGCTCTCCTACTTAAGACTACTTCTGCTCTTCCTCCCAAACATTTTGGATCTTATTTTCTACCATGGACTTGACAATTTCAAATCTCAACTAGCTGTCATTGATACATAACTCATTAATGCCTATGTCTATGTTGCCAAATGACTATAATTGCATGAGAAGATACTGGTGGTAGATGCCTAATGAACACCAATGTCACAAGTTGGGTTAGGGTGTGATTATTGTTGGCACTAACAATGAAGTTGGAGGATTGGTAGTTTTGCCATTTTTCTTTACATTGGACCATCAAGGCTCTATATTATTAACATCCTTGTAGACCTTAGTTGCATGCGCCACTTGTAGTCAAGAGGTATACAAATTAAAGAGCCGCATAAAGCACAAAAATAGATGCACGAAGCAAAAAAAATAAAAATAAAAATATTATTAGCAAAGAAATGATCAAATTAATGAAGAGAAAGTTTCAACTTCCAAGTCAATATGTAGGACCATTAAGTTTTTTTTATATTTTAAAATAACAAAAAATATAAATTATTATTAACATAATTCAATTTTTTTAAATAAATTTCAGACTTTCGAAAGAATAATCTTTAACTTTAGAATGAAAGTTATTTAAATTAATATAAAATACTTTTTTAAAATTTTTTATTGTAAGTTAAAGTTTATTAAAACTATAAAAGCATTATCAATTTATCAAATAAAAACTGAATTTCATCTAATTTTATGATCTCAATAATGAGTTAAGATTAAATATATTTTTAGATTTTATAAAATTAATAAATTTTTATTTAGTTATTGTAAAAAAATTTGGTTTTCATTCCTTAAAAATTAAAAGTTTTATTTTTTGTCCTTATTATTGTATGAAACTTTTTAAAAACTTACGTATTTAATAAAATATCAAATAATTATTTTAAATAATATCTAATAGAGTCTATAATATAATGTCAAAATGTAATATTTAAAAAATAGATCCCTAAAATAATTATTACTTATTTACTTTAAAATATATTTTAAAAATAAAAATTAATGATTTAAATTTTGGAAGACTTAAAATAAAAAAATTTATAGGGATCAAGATAAAATTTATTTATTTTTAAGGACTAAAATTAATAAATTTAAATTTTGAAGATAAAAAATAAAATAAAAATTGATAGGGACCAAAATTAAAATATATTTATTTTATAAAGACTAAAAATATATTTAAATCTATGAGTTAATAATAAAAAATATGTTAAAAAAATAAGTTATTAGCATTTCTAATATTCTTAGGTGATCAATTGTTGAGGTTGGACTGGATGTAGAGGATTGGACTCAGTGACAGACAACATTGGGCCAGGCCCAATGGAATTATGTGTGCGAGGTGGGGAGAGTACAGAGATCATGTCTCTTCTTTCTCACTTGCCTTGCTCTTACTGAAACCAAAGAAAATGTAACAGAACTAACATTAACAACGTTGTTTGTGAAATCAAAGTGGTGTCTTTTCCTTTCTATGTTGTTCCACTCAAGACCCTTGTCCCTCCAAACGTTACTTAAGCGTGGTTTCACCCCCACTCCAAAACCCATTAACAGCTTCCTCCTCTTGCTCTTCCACCATCACAAATTCGACCTAATAACCCACTTCTTCTCCCAGTTGAAATCCAACAACGCCCCCACCAACCACCGCACCCTCTCCCTCCTCACATGGGCACTCCTCAAATCCCAAAAATTCGAAGAAGCAGAACAATTCATGAACACCCACGTGCACATCACACACTCCTTCATGTGGGACACCCTCATCCAAGGCCTCTGCGCAAAACGCCACGACCCCGAGAAGGCACTCTCCTTTTTGCAACGCTCCGTGAGGGACCATGGTGTGTTACCTTCTTCTTTCACTTTTTGTTTAGTAGTTCACGGATTGAGCTCAAAGGGGTTAATGGATAGGGCCATTGAGGTGCTGGAGTTGATGGCTGAGGATGGAGTTAAGTACCCTTTTGATGATTTTGTGTGTAGTTCTGTGATTTCTGGGTTTTGTAGGATTGGAAAACCAGAACTTGCGTTGGGGTTTTTTAAGAATGTTACGGATTGTGGCGGGTTGAGGCCCAATGTGGTGACTTGCACGGCTCTTGTGGGGGCTCTTTGTAAGATGGGGAGGGTTGGTGAAGTGTGTGGTCTGGTGCAGTGGATGGAGAGGGAAGGTTTGGGTTTGGATGTTGTTTTGTATAGTGCTTGGGCTTGTGGGTATGTTCAGGAGAAGGTTTTGGGGGAGGTTTTTGGGAGGATGAGGGAAATGGTGGAGAAGGGTATAGGTCATGATTTTGTGAGTTATACTGTTCTTGTAGATGGGTTTTCCAAGCTAGGTGATGTGGAGAAGTCGTTTACTTTCTTGGCCAAGATGATAAAAGAAGGGCACAGACCTAATAAGGTTACATATAGTGCAATCATGTCTGCTTATTGTAAGAAGGGTAGGGTGGAGGAAGCATTTTCTGTTTTTGAGAGCATGAAAGATTTGGGAATTGAACTGGATGAATATGTGTTTGTAATTTTGATTGACGGGTTTGGAAGGAGAGGGGATTTCAATAAGGTGTTTTATCTGTTTGATGAAATGGAGAGGAGTGGAATTAGTCCTAGTGTTGTTGCATACAATGCTATTGTGAATTGTTTATCCAAGCACGGGAGGACACCTGAGGCGGACGAGTTATTGAAAAATGTTGCTGCAGATTTGATTACATACAGCACGTTGTTACATGGGTATACCAAAGAAGAGAACATTCTGGGGATCTTGCAAACGAAGAGGCAAATAGAAGAAGCTGGAATCGCTATGGATGTTGTGATGTGTAATGTACTGATCAAAGCCCTGTTTATGATGGGGGCTTTTGAAGATGTGTCTGCACTTTACAAAGGAATGGCAGAAATGGATCTGGTTCCGAACTCAGTAACTTACTGCACAATGATTGATGGGTATTGCAAGGTAGGTAGAATTGACGAGGCACTTGAGGTATTTGATGAATTTAGAAAGACTTCGATCTCGTCACATGCATGCTACAATAGTATTGTTAATGGCCTTTGCAAGAATGGTATGGCAGAAATGGCCATTGAGGCATTACTTGAACTCAATTATGAAGGTCTTGAGTTGGATATAGGTACATTTAGGATTTTAACAAAGACAATTTTTGAAGAAAATAATACAAAAGAGGCTTTAGATTTAGTTTACAGAATGGAAGGTTTGGGACGAGACATGTATAATGCAGTATGTAATGATTCCATCTTTTTATTATGTCAAAGAGGATTACTTGATGATGCAAATCATCTGTGCATGATGATGAAAAAGAAAGGCCTATCTGTCACATGCAATTCTTATTATTCAATTTTGAGAGGGCATCTTAGTAATCAGAATATGGAGCAAATTTTGCCCCTTTTGAATGGCTTCCTGAAAGAATATGGTCTAGCTGAACCAATGGTACAAACAATACTTGCATGCTATCTCTGTCTGAAAGATGTCAATAGCGCCCTTAAATTTCTTGGAAAAACAGTGGATAGCTCTTCAGCAGTCACTTTTCCTGCCTCTATTCTCAAGATTCTCATAAAGGAGGGTAGAGCTTTAGATGCATATAAGCTTGTCACAGAGACTCAAGAAAATTTACCAGTCATGTATGTTGATTATGCCATTGTGATTGATGGCTTGTGCAAGGGAGGATATCTCAATAAAGCATTGGATCTCTGTGCCTTTGTTCAAAAGAAGGGGATGGATTTGAACATAGTCATTTACAATTCAATAATAAATGGATTGTGCCATGAGGGACGTTTTATTGAAGCATTTCGGCTTTTGGATTCATTAGAGAAACTTAATTTGGTACCATCTGAAATTACCTATGCTACAGTTATTTATGCTCTATGTAGGGAGGGATTTTTGCTAGATGCAGAGCATGTTTTCAGGAAAATGGTCCTGAAGGGTTTTCAGCCAAAAGTACAAGTTTACAATTCATTACTCGATGGAATTTCTAAGTTTGGTCAACTAGAAAAGGCGTTTGAGCTTCTAAATGATATGGAGACAAAATATATTGAGCCTGACAGTCTGACTATTAGTGCTGTAATTAATTGCTATTGCCAAAGGGGTGACATGCAAGGAGCACTTGAATTCTATTATAAGTTCAAGAGGAAGGATATGTCACCTGATTTTTTTGGGTTCTTGTATTTGATAAGAGGTCTATGTACCAAGGGAAGGATGGAAGAAGCTAGGAGTGTTTTGAGAGAAATGCTCCAGTCCAAGAATGTGGCAGAGTTAATTAACATAGTCAACAAGGAGGTTGATACTGAGTCAATAAGTGATTTCCTTGCCACTTTGTGTGAGCAAGGAAGGGTTCAAGAAGCTGTTACAGTTCTCAACGAAATTGCATGTATACTTTTTCCTGTTCAAAGGTTGTCCACTTATAATCAAGGATTCCATAAACAACATAATATTTATGAATGGAAGGATTTTTGTCCAAAATCTTCTAGCATTCTACCTTCCTCTTGCAAAAGTGGTTTGAGCCTTGGATCTTGTGATGACAAAGATGTAAGGAATCTTACAACAAATAATAGTGGCGATATGACAAGATTCCAGTTGCATGGCTTTGACTTCTATTATTCTAGAATTGCTGCACTTTGTGCCAAAGGTGAACTGCAGAAAGCAAATCAATCAGCAAAAGAATTTCTTTCTGACCTGGCAAAGTCTATGAACTGAACGTGTGGGATAAAACAGAAGAGTTCATTTTATTGTACGAACTACTCTCCCAGTAGTGCCAGCAAATAGAGCACATGGATGACTGATGTCACCTGCAGGTACATAATTATTCATTATAGTTATGCTTCTGAAGTATATTAACATGTATATGGTTTACCATTCCTATGGTTGTCAAAATTAATATAATGAAACCTGTCAAATTAAAATGAAGCTTTAAAATATTAGCTGAAGGATTAATGTCACCCTTCATTTATTATATAAATTCATGACTTCTTTGTTAGACAATTTTGGCATGGCATCCATTTCAATTTCCATTCTTTAATCAAATCTATTGCCTTCCGTATCACTAAATTTATTGTGTAAGTGCTAATATGTTGCTTTGCTGTTCCCACTCCCCACTGTTAAGAGGTATTGCGGTTATGAGTCTTATTGTCCAAAGGCTCGGACTTGAACTAGTAGTACTAGTACTGATCCTAAAATTTATTTGTAAATAGGGGAATTAGTTTATGTTATTGCAAAAATGATTTCTGAACCCTGTCTGGTTGCTTTAATGACCAATCTGGAAAGGACAAATTGGTAAAGCGAAGTGGGAAAAAACTAGCCTAAAATATACTGTAGAAATAATGATAATTTGTGATATTTAACCTTATCATAAAATTTTGTTTCGAGCATGAGACAGTGGAAGCTCATTCAAGGTATTGTTTACATTTGACGTTTCCATTTTGTTTCTGGTAAGTTGTGCCATGGTTTCAAGTCACAGGACGGAATCATGACTCTGAAGTTAATGCTCTATCTGAAGACTGATGAGATTGGGAACTATGATATCCATAGTGGAGAATTCAAGTTATTGGTCGAAGGTACAGCAACAGAAGTAGAAAAAGAATAATCTCAAATGCTGGATCCTGTCTGAAAAGGCAGTTATACAATATGGTTGATAAGCTGCTAGTTTGCCTTTTGGCTCCAATACATAACTTGCTAAACTGTGCTCTCCTGTCTGCATTTTCACCTATTAAGTATCAAGGAATCTGTTGGACTCAACACTGAGCCATTATAATAGCTGCTATTATAGAAATGGTAAATGTGCATACACCTTTCTATTTTTTAATTTGGGTTTGTTGCTTAAATTATAATTCTTGTCCAAAAAGGACTTCAGCTACAGCAATAATTCTGCTTAAGCACATCTTGAAGATACCATCAAACCTTTATTTTTCTGTATTTATTCCTTGTTAGTGTGGTTTCCCCTGCAACAAACTATACAATGATTTTTCTTTTTCAGTTTATTAATCTATATATACTTACTGTACCAAAAATAAACTATATATACTTACAGTAGGTGATGAAATTTGTTTTGTACTCTTTGTTTTCTGTTTTCTATTAAATGTGGTTTTCATCCAGTGCTGATATGTGCTGTGGCTAAAATAGTACTTCTATGCCAAAAAATAGAAACAAACGGAATAGTTTTCTTCTCTAAATGAGAAAACTGATATACTTCTCTTTAATTAACTATTAATGTGAACTAGTTCTTAGAAGACAACTTCCTTTTTGTGAGTGTCATGTTTGCATTTTCTTTCCAAGTGTTATTTATTAGACACCTTTTTCCATACAATAAATGATATGGACTCAATAACCGTAACATCTCCATAAAATAGGCTTTATTAAACATATAAAAGAAGTAAAATTTCTTTAGTTAAGATAGGTAGAAAAGGAAACCTGAATTCCTAGAAAAATTAGAGAAGACACATTATGTAAACAACAAATGAACTTCTTTTTTCTTTTTTATAAATTTTGAATTCGTGGAGAAAAGGCTAAACTGCATTTTGATGAGGGAAATGGCAGCCTTGAACTGTAATTTTTCTGCAATATTTTGAAATCTAACAATAAAATTTAATGGTTTAGTGGATAGTCATTTCTCTCCATCGAATCTGACAATGTTGTTCCTAGTGCCTACTGAATTGTTATGTTTTATTCTACTTTTCATTAACTTGAATATTCTGGTTTTGATTATACTTGCTATACTTGGTGATTTCTAGTTATACTTGGTGATTTTTAGTTATTTCATGTATTGGTTTAAAGAACCCTGAATTGGCTTTGAGGAAATGAACATTTGGCCAAGACTACGTAAATAGTCATGTCTTGGATTACCTTAGAAACTGGATTTTCCCTTGAAATTACTTAATAAGTGGCAACATATAGTTTTTACTGAACACTGTATAGACTACACACATTTGCAATAGAATGGCTTTCTGTAACTTCCATAGAGTAAGGGTGATACAAAAATGCTAATGAATCATCTATTATGTTGAACATTATTTTGTACATACGTAACATTTATGCCATCTTTGATTGGTTGGTTCTTCTGCTGTTATAATTTACTGCCCATGGTGTACATATAGGTTGGCTGCTATCACAATACTCAAAATAGAAGAGCTGTCATAATGTTATCTTTCAAGAGGAACGGTGATGAATTGCCCGCTGACAGTGATTGCTGCTTCAGGCTTGATTGACCAAAGTCTTGCTCCCTTGTTTATGGTGATTAAATATAAGTATTTTTTTTATTCATGTTATAATAAGTAAATAGAGTTGGATTTTTTGTTTCTTCTGGAATTTCCTTCTTTCACCCCTCTTTTAAGCTGAAGAATGGTTGATTTTTAAGCATTAAATTTTTACCCTAGTCATAGATCTTCAATTTTTTTCCCACAAGGTCGAGAGCTCACCACCAAGAACTATTTCTCTGATAGCTAGTTGCATGCAATTGCAAAGTGGCTGTGTCATGAACTTGTGACAAAGATGGTTGGACTATGAAGAAAGCTGGAGGAGTTAGGCATTGAAAAATGCCTACGGAAAAATGATTTGCTCTCTCAGCCCTTATGTCACCAAAAATTAATGTAAAACATTAGTGGAAAGAAGGGGCGAAAAGAGGATTTTAGTTGGTGATTGAACATAAATTTTATATAAGTACAAGTATGACATGTTGATAAATAGTTCAATTTTGCTTCTCAGTGCAGTCACCAAAACGTCTTATATCATATTCACTTTGTTTTTTTTTTTTTTTTTAACTGTATCATTTGGAATTCTCATGTGTAGAGACCATGTTTTGGTGGTTGTGGATTAAACACAGTGATGGTAACACAATAATAATGGGGGTAAAAATGTAACCGGGATAGCAGACTGGAATAATTGATAAAAAGAACTAACACATGCACAAGTTACAGCAGAAACTACTGGGTTGTTTCTTCTATAATATCGTGCTTGAATGTTTATCAAAATTGAAATTTTCATTATGTTGCTTACCTCACAAGGTGAGATCATGCCAATTGACGTTGAAGCATGATTGGCAGTGGGTGTTTGACGTTGACCCGAACACGCGTATTATTTCACGTGGGACACTATTTTCTTCTCATTCCAAATCTCATTCTCTTCATGCATACCACACTATTATTTATCCCTTAATCTTGTGTGAATTTATTTATAAAGAACACAATACGTTGCATATTCTTGATAAATTTATATTAGTTATAGCCATATATATGCTATAAAAGAGCAACACATTGTTGTCTACCTTATTATTATTGTGCAAATTATGCTTCTGAACATGCTCGAATATTAATGCACAAAATGGAAATTTGGCCAATGCATTTTGGAGAACAAGAGTTTGTGATTTTTGAATTCATCCACAACCATCAACCACTGAGAAGTTCACAATCAATTCTCTGGAAATAAACAAATTGATTAACTAGGTCATATCCTATGTTGTAACTCTGCTGGGCTAATAATCCAATAACTGAAGGCCTAATTTTCATGTAAAGGTTGCTTGTTGGACCTACAGTCATGCAAGATATGTAATCATTGAGTTGATTAAAAAAGCTTCCCGAGTCCAAAGCCAAATCTGCTCCATTAGCAAAATGGAATGTGACCACTGGAAACCCAACTAGATCTCTGTTTATACTTCCATAATAGCACAGCATCCATGGAGTATTTTCAAATATAGCTTGTCTAAAGGACCAACCAAGGAGATTACTAACTTCATTGTACAGTAATTTATACACATCATCGACTAGGTAGGTGATAGTGGTCCCTGTGTCAATTACTCCTCCTGTGCCATCCTCTTTCATCTCAAAAGTTGCAGGAGCTATGTCAAGCCTTTTTTCCCCTATACTTATGCTTTCCATAGTAACATAATAAAAGCGATGGTGCACTTCAAAAGGTGTGGAATAGCCTTCAAGCTCTGCCCCTTCACCTAATATCAATTGGTTGTAATTGTAATATGGGTCAGCCAGATTGCCTATGCAGTAAGAAAACTTTTGGCCAATTTTTGTTGCCAAAGAGTCAGGTCCTTTGTTTAGTCCTAGTATTCCATTGTACCCGGGACCCATATTGTGTCCAATGTTGTGGCCACATCCAAATAGTACATCAAATATCTGAGAGGTACCTTCATCAGTTGTCTCAAAGACAACCATGTCATGGCCATATGTTCCTGAAGCTGTGGATCTGTCTATATACGTGATGCTAAATGGCAAAGGGTCACATTTACAGCCCTTGAAGCCACAAGATGTTTTGCATTGTAGGGAATAGGTGGAAGACTTTGAGGGGTCAAAGAGTAGACCTGAATGGAGGTCACAGTTTGGGCAAGGGTAGCACATGATCCAAAGGATGTCACTGCCAGTGTCCATCATAACTAGTTGAGGTATGGGGGGTTGGCCTATTGAGAGATTGACCAGTATGGTTCTACCATTTAAGGAGGGAGAGGCTTTAGCTGTGTAGTCATTAGAGACCAAAGAACCTTCTATCCTTGCTTGTATGTAGGCTAAGCGTGCAGCTGAGTGCTGGATATCATGTTCCATTTGGTATTTGGCTGTTTCATTTGGCTTGTAGTGGGGATGGTGAACTGAGCCTGGGTGAATGAGTTTGGAGACCAGTCTCTGGGTTTTGACAGATGAAATGGTGCTAGTTGATGAGAAACAACATGTTGAGAAGTATAACAGCAAAAGAAGATGCAATGGTTCATGTGCAAATGCCATTGAGTATTGACCTTCTTCGTGGTTGAATTTGTTGTTTGAGTCTAGGTAGGTTACAGATACACTCATGATAGTAATATATAGTGAGAAGGAAACCTTTAAAAGGCACCGAGCACATATATTGATTGACCTGGTTGAAGGTGTGATTTGTATATACAAAAGAAAATCGATGACAGGGAACAAAAAAGTAAATGGCCTTTAAAAGGCACCAAGCACATGAAAATTGCATGATCTTGTTTACTAGGATCATCTGTACATTCTCTGCCAAGAATCAATCTAGAAAACGAGCAACAACTAATTATAAAAATTTAAGGAAAGGAAGGAAGATATTAATGAAGCAAAAAGGATTTAAGCAGCATCAACAATGTCTATCAGCTCTTTTAAAAGCAGATCTGTCACATTTAGTCTTCTATTGTTTATCATGTCAGTTCTTCTCACCTTCCTTTTATCCTCCTTTTGTAGTGGTTCTATAGGCTTCCATATTGTGTTCTAAATGTAATACTCCAGTGTGGTTTGAAGAAAAGTTAGAGGTGTATAGACATTGACTTTTCTATTTAAATGAAGGATGACATCATTCAAGTAACGACTACAAAGAATATAAGATTATATAATAATATGTTTTCTTTTAATAAGAAGTATTTCATAAGAAGAACGTCATTGGTGTAGATTTTCAGAAGTTCATGAAGTGGCCTGCGACATTAGTAATGGTGCTGCCAGCTTTTGAGTTGATATATTTTTTTTGTTTCAAATTTTCAATGCATTGTGCTCCATGTATTGAGTCATCTTGGATGGCAACAAAACTCGGCCTATCAGCGGTTTGCACAGCTTTGAAGATAAACTATTGTCATGCATATGTTTGTTATAACATTTGGCTAAAAGGATACATTTTGAATAGATGGGATATAAGTAAGAGTAAATTATATTAATTATTCTAAAATCATATGAAATTACATAAATTCTTAATATAAGAGCATCCGGAATACAACAATCAATTTTAGTGATTTTCAATGAGACATGCTTGTATATATTATTTATTTTTATTCTTTTTTAATACAAACATCTTTAAATCTTTAAATATTAAATGTTTATAATGGAGTAACTTTTTTAGATACTTCTAATGGGTTTCATTAAAAAAACTTACATTATTATATTTTATTAATAAATTTTTTATTAATTTATAATTATCTTATTTATAAATTAATTAAACTTTAAAAATTAAGTAAATTTTTATACTATTATGATGTAAAATATTTTGTGGCACAATAAAACAAATAAAATATAAACATAAATTATATTTCATTTAAAATGATGAAAGTATCTAATCTTGACACAAATAGCATAATATAGAAGTTACTAATTAAACTAATAAAAGTTACATAATTAAAACAATAACTAATTTTGTTTATTATTGCATCCAAAATATTTTCACGTATGTTCCACAAGGTTTGCTTGAAGATGGTGATGACGACTCAAATTACAAACTTCTCTGGTTCTAAGCAAGTACGATTCAAGGGCCTAATTAGGACAAATATGTATGTCAACACATCATTGGTGGAATACTCATAACGATAGTCAAAATTACTATTATAAATGTGTCATTTATCTTCCATAATCATGTTATGCAGTATGACATACACATATAATATATGTTTTATTGTGAGTATTTTTTAAGTACACACAAAGTCACATACAATCACAAACTAAGATTAAAACACTCCAAATGAGTGTTCCGCATCTTTTCTTGTTGCTTCTTGATGTTGAGCAAACAATTTTCTTTTATTGTTAACCTTAGGATGGTCTTCACAAGCATCACTTATTCTAGATAAATATCATTTACTAGATAGTATCTCATGTTATATTAAATTTTATTGACTGCAAATTATATTGTAGGAGTTTTTCCCTCCATAAGATTATTAAACACAGGGTATTCATGAGCACGTTGATGTCGTTGTTTGAAACCACAACTTCAAAATATGAATGTTAAATCCATAAATCTTGTGACACCATGGCTTTAAGCACAATTGTGGGCAGGACATCATCATGATAAAATTGACCTTTCTATGCTACTCAAAAAAAATTTCATTCCTAATGCATATAATAAATGTTACCTAACATACGTAAAAACACCATGATAGTTACCTATTTGTAGTAGGTAATGAATGTCATTATTGCTGGGTCTTCTTAAGTACTCAGATTCAAAGACACCCTTACAAACTTATCCAAGCATTGTAATGTTGTGGCTTCTCTAATTTGAACATAATCATCGACATTATTAACAAGTGATTCATATCCCAATATGTGAATAGTAGTATTACATTTTTGCAATAGAGAAAGGCTCATCCTTTTAGTTGCATCAACACTTGGCTAAAAATATGGGTCTTGATTGCCAAGAACTTGTACAATAAGAAAGAAAACATTCTTTAACATTTTAAATTTTTGTTGGAATTGCTAATTTGTCTATACTACATTGTTGGAGAAGTAGCCATTGAGCAATTGCTCATGCCTTTCTTCATGATCTCTTTCAATATGTTGTCGTCTATGCCTACTTCTCATAGTGATTTCTTGTTTTGGTTGTCTTTCCATCAACAACCTTGTGTAATGTTCTTTGAACTCATCATTTAGCAAATCTTTGATGGGTTCATCTTTAAGAGATGAATCGCTAGAGTCTATCTTAATATAGTATTTTTTACCAAAAAGTTAACCATTTTCGTTTACTCCCAAAGTTGTATTCTTTGAAACATTTAACCATGAGTCAATGAGACATTCATCTTCCTTTAAAGAAAAACATGATCTTTGTTGTATTTTAGATGCTTTTTTTCTCCTCCTTCTCTTTGTTCATTGACTACAATATTATCCAACTCAACTTGGATGAAAAATGGTAGAATTTTAGATTATGAGGTGAAGTCAAGTGGTGTAGCATGCTCTTTTTATTACTTTAACCGTTATTAGTACCCATTGAAGACCCTTGATTCATGAAGGATTAATTGATGGTGATTGAAACATAGGATGAAATTGATATGAAAATGGGTGTATAGAAAATTGAAAATTTTTCATATTTGGATTTAGATTATTTTATGGGTTTGGTAAATTTTGAAAATTTGGATTTGTGAAAACTTGATAATTTGACATGTAATTAAAACACAAATTCATATTGAATGAATTTTGATTTGAATCCATTCAATGAAAATAAATCAAAGAAAAAGTTGAGAATTTTTTGAGAGTGAAAATGAGAGAAATTTCAAATGTTTTGGTTGTGTAAATTTTTTTTGAAGTGCCTCCTTTTTATATATATAAAAAAATTATAGGAATAGTAAAAAAATTACCAATGGTCATGAAAAAAAATTAAATGCAATCAAGGAAGAGGAAAAATGGTAATAAAAAAAAAGGATAATAATAACAAAAATTCACAAAAACTAAGTTGTTATAATAAAATATATTTTATAACTAATAATTTTTTTTTTTTAATTAAAAGCCTTTAAGCACGGGTGTTTCCTAAAACAACTAGTGCTAGAGTTAGCAACTATTGTACATGTTTGCAATGCCAAGGTGCTTTCGAAGCAACATTGTTTCCCAAGTGCAATGCTTCTTCACAGCAGCCCGTTGTGGATGTTCTAATGTTATTAAAACAATTAAGAGGAAATTAGTATATAAGAGAATATTAATGTATATTTTTTAAAAATTAAATGAATTAATGTAAGAGTAGATGAAAGTAAGAAAATTCATGTAATTTTATAAAATATTAAAATTAATTAGTATAATTTTTTAATACTTTAATATTCAAAGGAACTTAATATTTTAAAAAATGTATTGATGATGACGACCACGAAGGTATATAAAAATTTTAAAAAGTATTTTCGTATAACTACCAGTGAAAGTAAAATTGTGACTAATTTATTTTATATATTAGTATGTAGTTAATAAGCATAAAATTGAATAAAAGTTATATTTTAAAATAAAATAATCTTTATAATAATATAAATGTAGAATTTTCATATACTAAAAAAGGAAATGTTCCTTAAAATTAAATAATATTAAAAAATGAAAATAAAATTAGATAAGTTCATCATTTTGAATAATGATAGTTTTAATTTCAAATATTTACTCGGTGCCATTTTATTAAGATATTAAAATATCATTCGTGGCAAATAGTTTCTATATACAACTATCCAAGTGTAATATGTTTATAGATATTTTAAAGAAATCAATTGTATATGAATTTCTTTACATTTTAAGTAGAATGGATAAAAGGTTCTTAATATTTTAAAACATGTATTGATTATTATTTTTAAAGACTTAATATATGACTAGTAACGTGATTTTAATATTCTAAAATAAAATTATATTATATATTTATAAAATTTATTGTGTTCCTCTGGGATGATATTTTTCAATTTTATTAACAAGTAAAATATTCTCTTGATCTAATAATAATAATAATAATAATAATAATAATAATAATAATAATAATAATAATAATAATAATAATACGTGTCATTTATGAAAAGTTTTTCAATATAATATTAATTATCTTTAACATTTTTTCATCTATACCTTTAATAATAATAATGATATGTAACAAAAATTATAAATAAATTAATTATGAGAAGGTTAATTTTATAAAAATTTTATTCTTTTTTAACCATTTTTTTCATGTAAAATAATATGGACACATTTATCACAGAACAGAGGAAGTAAAAAAAATAGTTCTAACAACATAATCTAGATGTAGGATCCACTTTTTATAAATTTTCATAAAATTTTAACTATGTTTAAAAGAAACTATCAGAGGTTATTCTTAGCATTTCACATAAAATGAAATATGAAAAATATTAAGGAAGTTTACACTTTCTTTCTAGTGATCTCTATAATTAATTAAAATTTATTAAAAAAATATTAATTTTACTGCATCTTATATGTAAATAGAAAAAAAAATTATTAAACAAAAAATAAAACCTACTAAAATTAATAAATTTTAATCAATCCTAAAAAAAAGTGTTAAAAAGAATATTATAAAAAATGTCACTAACATCAAATATTCATAAATTGACTCTTATAAAGATTTTGTTAATCTTCTGTCAATTTTATACCATGTAAAATTCACTTAATAATTTTCCATTTCATTTATATATAATTAATTCAATTATATGAAAGTGTAACATATTCATATTAAATTTAATAATAAGAATTTATACAAATAATTTAGAGTTTAGGTAATGGAAAAAGTTGATGCATACCATCCTTTATTTACATTGCAAATTAAAATCTTAAATCCTGCCACCAACATTTATTTTACATTTTCCCTTTTAAATTTATTTTCTTAATATAACATATTTTGAAGGAATTTTCAATTAACTCCGTGTAATTATTGGTGTCAAATAATTTCTATATCTGAGTGGAATATGAACTAAGATTATTTTTAATTATTTTTACTATATATTAATTTTCTTACATTTTAATTAGATGAAAAAATATACATTAATATTAAAGTTATTAATGTTTTAAAATGTGTATTGATTAAAATTTTTAAAAAAGATGAAATATATGACCAATATTTATGATTTTAATGTTATAAAATAAAATTTATTTATATATATATATATAATTTAAGGTGCCCCTCTTAAAGAAAAAATATTTATTTTAATTTTATAAACATTAATCACTCTTAAGTAAAAGGAAATGATCATATATCATAAACCTAAAAGATGAAATGTTGATAAAACTTTTCAATTCCTATAAAGATTTTGTTAAAGTAAAGTCGACTTAATGAATTTCCTATATTCTATTCTATATATTATAGATTTGTTACTCATTTTCAGGGAAATTTTGGTTATATGCATCTTTTGATACAAGGTATTCCAAAGGACTCAAGGTCAGATTCAAATATTCTCAAATAAAATTATAAAATAATATTTTTAAAAATTAACGTTAGCATTTTTTTTTAATATTCTCAAATAAAATATAAATTATATGAATTGAGAACTTCCTTTTTAACCGACGCATATATTAATTAAAAATTGAAATCATTTAAGATGACGCACTCTCCACCGAAATTAATACATAATTTAAAGTTAATTGAAAACTTTTCCCTTTGAAACGACAGAATTTCTTCTTTTTAAGACAACATAATTTGTATTATATACACGATTTAGCAACAATTCTTTTTGTTTTATAAATTGCAACAACTAGAATATGACTTTCTTCTGTCTCTTCCTCAAATAAAGAAAAGCATGCTGAAAAGCCTGTCTCGCAGCAAGTGATTTATATTCTCCCTCCATATTAGGTGAGTATTATTTATGGACCATTTTCTTCTCCAAGAATTGGTTTAAATTTATTAATTTATATTTATTGTTCTCATTTTTAAATACTAATTTTATTAATCTCCCCATTAGCTGATGTCTAAATTTGGAGATACTTTTGATAATGAATTAAAATTTGAAAATGTGCAAGAAATTGATCTATCTAAAGATTTTAAAGATTTATATGATTTAAAGAGAAGTTTGTTTGAAGATACAACTAACCAAGACAATCAAACTAAAATGAAAAAGCTACAAAGAGTTATCAAAGTTGAGAAAGATAAAGTTTATCTTTGTAATTTCTCATGGATTGATGCTCAAGTATTTTCAATTTCAATTTGATCATATGGAAGGTTATTTGCATCAAACTTCTTCAATTGAATGGATTATGACCTCGATTTTAAATCGGTGTAGATTATATTATAATGTCTTTATGTTTCTCAATGCATTTAATTTTAATTTATATTATTCCATCATATTGTTTATCTGTACAATAATATTGATTTATGTCTTTTGTGATGCCAATGCAAAATGGAGATTTGAATTTCAGAATGTTATTGGTGAGTCGAAATGTTTTATTTAATATATTAAAATAATTTGCAAAGTAAAAAATTGATTTAATTTTGATTAAATTTAAAACATATTAAAAAGTAAAAAAGGAAATTAAATGGGTCCGGATTTCTAAATAATAGTAAATTAGAATTTTAAATGTTTAGCAAATATAATTAATTATAATATTAAATAATTTAGATTTCTAATAAAATAATTATAAATCTACTTACGTGAATTCATTTATCTTGGAATTTGGATTTCAAAACATTATCAAATCCCATTAATTTATCATTTCAATTACTTTAAATTTGCAACAAAATAATAAAAAAAATCACAAATATCTCATCTCTCTTTTAAATATTAAGTAAAATAATAATTATTTATATAAACAACTTCATCTAATTTTAAACAATTTAAAATCACGAGTAACATATTAAAATAGTAGTTTATCAATAAACAACCTAGCTAAACAAATCTAATCTGATTGTAGATATTCTTAATGATATGGAAATAAAAAATATTTTTGAGTGCTGCAATTAATTGCTTTTGCCAAAATGGTGACACACAAGGAGCCGTTGAATTCTATTATAAGTTTAATTGGAAGGATATATGACCTGATTTATTTGGTTTCTTGTGTTTGATAAGAGGTAACATCTATGTACCAAGGGAAGGATGGAAGAAGCCACGAGTGTCATTCTCTCTATTTTCTGTCTTTTCTGAGTGCAAACATATTCAGTCTCTTATTCTAACAAATTGTTATCAAGAGCCTCAAAGATTGTGGACCAGAGAAGATTAATGACGAAATGAAACTGCAACCATGTTGGTGGTTCCCTACGAATTTCAATAATACATTCTCTCTATTCTCTATTTTTTTGAGTGCAAATATACACATCTATTGTTCTAACAATAATTAAGGACTCCATAAACAACAGAAGATTTATGAATGGAAGGATTTTGGTTTAAAATTTTCAAGAATTTCACCTTCCTCTTGCAAAAGTGATTTGAATTTAGACCATATGATGACAAAGATGTAAAGAATCTTACAAGTTACAACAAATAATGGTGGTTTTATGACAAGATCCCAGCTGCATGGTTTTGACTTAAAGAGGAACTGCAGAAAGAAAACCAATCAACAAAAGAAATGCTTTCTGACTTGACAGAGTCAATGAACTGAACTTGTGGGATAAAATGAAATTCTTTATTTTGTAAAAACTGTAATCGGCAATGTGGGACCTTATAACATGAACCAGCCAGGATTGGCTATCTACCAGGGTTAAAGGCTTTGATATCTTATTAGATTCTATCTTAAAACCAATAGGCATCAAGTGAATTTGGGCAGCAGATTTATAAGTTACACCCCAAGAATGGAGACAAACTATGTGAAATTTTCCAACAGACTCACGATACCGTGTCAAGAATTTTTTGGCTTTCTACCTCCTCTCGTTGCATTCTCTTCAATATATATTACTTTTTTTTTTGTCTTATTTTAATTATCATATTTTTTTACATACATAATTTTTTTTTATTTATAGATAAAAATAACAACTTTACCAAATTAATCTTAGTATTAATTAATTTTACTAATACAGGACAAATTAAAATGAAGATTTAAAATATCACCTGAAGGATTAATAATGCCCTTTATTTATGATATACACTGATTACCTTTTTGTTGGATTTTTTTGCATGGCATCCATATTCTTTACAATTTCCATTCTTTTTATAAGCTCTATTGCCTTCTGCATCACTAATTTACTGTGTGTAAGTGGTAATGTCTGTTGACTTGTGAGTTTTTACTCTTTGCCTCTCAATTTTATTTGGTTAATCTGGGTGTGGCTCTACTGTTCCCAGACCCATTGTTAGGAGATATTGGGGTTATTAGTCTTATTGTCCAGAAGGCTTTGGGCTTGTACTAGTAAATAGTACTAGATCTAATTTTATTAGTAAATAGTAAATAGGGATATTCTTTATGGTTTTGCAAAAACGATTTCCTAACCCTCTGTTTGTCTTGTTGCTATAATAATCGATCTGGAAAGGACAAATGTCTAAGATAAAGGGCAAAAACTAGCCTAAAATATATTATAGAAATAATGATATTTTATAATTTTTAAACTTGTCATAAAATTTTGTTTTAAGCATGAGACAGTGAAATCTCATTTAAAGTATTGTTTACATTTGACATTTCCGTTTTATTTCTGATAATTCGTGCCATGGTTTTGAGTCACAGGATTGAATCATCTCTTAGAACTAACTGCTATATCTGAATACAGATAAAAACTATTATATCCATGGTGGAAAATTCAACTTACTGGTCGAATGTACAGAAACAAAAGTTGGAACAGAATCATCTCAAATGCTGGATCCTCTAAGAAAAAGGAAGCTATACAATAATATGATTGATAAGCAGCTAGTTTGCCTTTTGGCTCCAATACATAACTTCTGTCTGTCATTGCCGAACTATGCCCTTCTGTCTGTACAAACCTGTTGGACTCAGCACTGAGCCATTATAAGATATGCCATTTTTTAAATGGTAAATATACATACACTTTTCTCTCATTTAATTTGGGTTTGTTGCTCAAAATATAGTTGTTGCCCATAAAGGGCTTTAGCTACAGTAATGATTCATCTTGAATATACAATTGAACCTTTATTTTTACTTTTTTTTTTTGTATTTATTCCTTTTTAAATATTAATGTGGTTTCCCCTACAAACAAACTATACAGTGACTTTATTTTTATATTTTTTTCACTCTATAAAACTATATATACTTACACTGGGTTGGTGATGAAATTTGTTTCATACTCTCTGTTTCTGTTTTCAATTATACGTTATTTTCATCGAGTGCTGATAAATAGTGCTTCTATACTAAAAAGGAAAAACGATGGAATATTTTTCTTAGGCTCTAAATGAGAAAAGTGTTACAAGAATGCTAGTGAATCATCAATTGTGTTGAATTTTGTACATTTTGTAACATTTTTGCCATCTGTGATTGGTTCTTCTACTGGTATAATAATTCCTGCACTTGGTTTACATATAGGATATATGGCTGCTATCACAATACTCAATAGAAGAGCTGTCATAATGTTTTCTTTCAAGAGGAAAGGTGATGAATTGCACGCTAGCTAGTTGCTGCTTTAGGGTTGAATTGGCCAAAGTCTTGTTCCCCAGTTTATGGTGATAAAATGTATGTATTTTTTCAATTCATGTTATAATAAATCAGCAGATTGAGTTGGATTTTTTGTTCCTTCTAGCATTTCCTTCTTTCTACCCCTCGTTTTTTAAGCTGACGGATGGTTGATATTGAAACATTAAATTTTTATCCTAATCTCTCTAGCTTTCGTAGATCTTTTTTTATTTTATTTTTTTCCCACATGGTCGAGAAATCACCACCAAGAAGTATTTCTCAGCTAGCTAATTGCATGCAATTGTAAACTGGATGTGCTATGAATTGGGCATTGAAAAATGCATGTCTGGAAAAATGATTTGCTCTCAGCCCTCATGCATCAAACATAGGCTTTTAGCTGGTGATTGAAAAAAAAAAAATTATTTAAGAACAATTATGATGTATTGGTAGATAGTTCAATTTTGCTTCTTTCACTCGCCACCTAAACTTTTTATATCATAATCACTTTGTTATTTATTTTTTCTGTTATTTGGAATTCTCATGTGTTGAGACCATGATCTGGTGGCTGTGGATCAAATATTCCAAATACTGAGGTTTTGAATACATTATTGTGCAAACAATGATGGTAACACCACTGTAATAATGGACAATGGGACAATTAACAATATGCATTAGTTACAGCAGAAACTACTAATAGGTTATTTATTCTATAATCTAGAGATTGAATGTTAATTCAGAAAATTTGAAAATTTTTTTATGTTGCTTACGTCATAAGGTGAGGTTGTCCATGTGAATCGATGTTGAATCCACTGGGATAATTTCTATTTACCTTGTTAGTGAACAAATAATGCTCATGGACTTGCTCTAATCTTTGGATATCAAGAGTTGTGATTTGTGAATGCATCCACAAACATCAACCACTAAGAAGTTCACAATCAATTCTTTGGAAGTAAACAAATTGATTAACTAGGTCATATCCCACGTTGTAACTCTGCTGTGCTAACAATCCAATAAGGGAAGGCTTACTTTTAATGTTAAGGCTACTAACTGGACCTATAGTCATGCAAAATACATCATCATTGAATTGTTTAAAAAAGCTTCCCGTGTCCAAAGCCAAATCTGCTCCATCAGCAAAATGGAATGTAACCACTGGAAACCCAACTAGATCTTTACTTATACTCCCACAATAGCACTGCATCCATGGAGAATTTTCAATTGTAGCTTTTCTAAAGGACCAACCAAGGAGATTTCTAACTTCTTTGGATAGTAATCTATGCACACCATCAAAAAGGTAGGTGATAGTGCTCCCTGTATCAATGACCACTCCACCTGTGCCATTCTCATTCATGTCAAAAGTTGCTGGAGCTATGTCAAGCCTCTTTTCCCCTACACTTATGCCTTCCATGGTGACATAATAAAAGCCATTGTACAATTCAAAAGGTGTGGAATAGCCTTCAAGCTCTGCTCCTTCACCTAATATCAATTGGTGATAATTGTAATATGGGTCAGCCAGGTTGCCTATGCAGTAAGAGAACTTTCGACCAATTTTTGTTGCCAAAGAGTCAGGTCCATTGTTTAGTCCTAGTATTCCATTGTGCCCTGGATCTGTATTGTATCCAATGTTGTGGCCACATCCAAATATTACATCAGATATTTTAGAGGTACCTTCATCAGTTGTCTCAAAGACAACCGTGTCACGGCCATATGTTCCTGAAGCAGTGGAATTGTCTGCATAAGAGACACTAAATGGGATAGGGTCACATTTACAGCCCCTGAAGTCACAATGTTTACATAGTGGAGAAAAGGTGTAAGACTTTGAGGGGTCAAAGAGTTGACCTAAATGATTGTCACAGTTTGTGCAAGGGGTGCACATGACCCACAAGATGTCACTGCCAGTGTCCATAACTACTAGTTGTGGGATGGGGGGTTGGCCTATTGAGATATTGGCTAGTATGGTTCTACCAGTTAAGGAGGGAGAAGCCTTAGCTGTGTAGTCATTATTAGAGACCAAAGAACCTTCTATCCTTGCTTGTATGTAGGCTAAACGTGCAGCTGAGTGCTGGATATCAAGTTCCATTCGGTCTTTGGCTGTTTCATTTGGCTTGTAGTGGGGATGGTGAACTGAGCCAGGGTGAATGAGTTTGGCAACCAGTTTCTGAGTTTTAACAGTTGAAATGATGCTAGTTGATGAGAAACAATATGTTGAGAAGGATAACAGCAAAAGAAGATGCAATGGTTCATGGGCAAATGCCATTGAGAATTGACCTTCTTTGTGGTTGAGTTTGTTGTTCGAGTCTAGGTAGGTTGTAGATATACGTAGCTCCCAAGACATTCATGCATGCATGATAGTTATATATAGTGAGAAGGAAACGGCAACCTTTAGGCTTTAAAACATATATTGATTAACCTGGTGGAAGGTGTGATATGTATATAAAAGAGAAAATTATGACTGGGAATGAAAAACTAAAGGACATTTAAAAGGCACCAAGCACATGAAAATTGCATGATCTTGTTTAATTACTAGGACCATGTTTACAATCTCTGCCAAGAATCAATCTAGAAAACGAGGAACAACTCGTGTTATGATTTGATAATCTTTGAGCAAATTAAATAATGAAGATTTCCGCTCTCTTCTTACTAGAAAAATAAAAAGGAAAAAAAAATAGAGTATTTTTCTATGATAAGAGTAATGATTTTTACTTATAAACAGACTATTTTTTAACTATTTCTTTCATCATCCATGTCTGTCTATGTATTGGAATTTATGAGAGGTTAGTAAATATTAGTACCTATACTGGTTGGAGCAAAACCAAAATATACTCACAATTGGCACCCATAATAGCTAATATATCCGTCCAAAATTTGCCTTCACGGCAGATATTATGCAATATAAAAGACAAATCCTTGGCTATGAAGTTACAAATGATTTGCAACTCATTAGCATAGTGATGATGAATTGGACAACCTGTTTCCTATAAAAGAAACACAATATTTTTAAAACCTTGCTCAACCATCGTGACAATCTGCTTCGAATCAGAGAAGCACACAATATTTTAAAAACCTTCTTTCCAACACAAACGAATCCCATGCAAAAGAGCCATTATTTCAGCATGCAATATGTTTGACTCCCCCTCACTGCCATAAAAGCCAAATATTAATTTCCCACTATAATCAACATTTAACGTAATAAAATCTGTACCTCCCTGGATAGGAAGCTAAGAGCTCTATGTTACACTACTCCTAAAATTTATCATTAAAACTGCTGAGAAAAGTTAAAGACAATAAAATAAACTTTATATTTTTTCATTGTTGATGATAATCAAAAGAGAAATACAATATATAACTTAATGATTGTCAATAACATCTGTACAAGTGTCCTCATCAGATTTAAAAAAATTTAAAATAAAACTAAATAATATTAAAATGATAACATCTAAATAACTTGATATTTAAACGAACTATTTTTTTTTTCCACATTAGTTCATGTATTTAAAATGGATAGGATTTTAACGCAATAACTTACAAGTTTTTAGTGCTGCTTTCAAATTAAAATTAAGATTTTACTTTTGTAATTTGCACTGACCTTTCAATATTTAATAGTAATATTTAACATTTTAGTTAAACTTTAATTTTTGAAACAGCTAACATAACTACACTTCAAAAAAATTCCTTATAAAATTGGGAATCTAATTTGGGAAGAACAAGTTAACAGTTTGATTACTCTTTTTTATACTTAATATCAATTTTCATTAAAGAGTAGTTTAAAAAATTATTTTTAATTAGAATAGATATAATTTAATAAAGTTAACTATTTTTTTTTTAAATAAGTGTGAGATCATTTTTATTTTTATTTTTTGCTTATAATTAAAACTGGAGGAAGTAAGTAAAAAAATCTAATATATATATTGATTTTAAATATAAGTAAATTTTAATTAATTTTATCTTATTTAATTATATTATTTAAAAAATATCTTCATTTAATTGAAACTTTATTTTTAATAATTTTTTTCATTCTTAACATAAAATTTCAATAAAAGATAGTCTAAAAATAAGTTTAGTTTAAATTGGTTTACAGTTTTTTTTTTTTTACAGCTGGTGTCCAGGTAAATAATGCTACGTAATTTTTATAAATAATATTTTTTTATATTTAAAACTAGAAAAAGTAAGTGGTTTAGAGCGTCATAAAGTAAGAATATAATAGTCCGAAAAAAGTGAAGACCAAACTAAAGATATCCCCTTTATATATTATTATTATTAGAGATTAATTTGTTTCTGATGTCATATTTTTAAAATTACATTTTTAAAAATATTATAATAAAAAATATTATTGTTGATCATATTTAAAGATACTAAGAATGCTTTCTATATTTTAAAATAATATATATATATACTGGGATTAGAAAATAATTTTTTACATTTTTATGAGTATAACTTCTTCATCTCTTAGCATGAGAATAATACAGTGTAAACATGAGATTGGAAATACAATTTTCTGAAAATAAAAAATACTTAAAAATATATATTTTTATAACTTTAATATAATTGAATAAGTGTCCCCATTTTTATAAAAAAAAAGATTTTGGGAAACAAATATCTCCATAATATTTTCTTATATGATAAGTATTGAATGTATTTTATATTTTAAGTGATTAGTAGAAAAATTTGTGGGCTAATAGAGTAGAAAAATTTGCATAAGGGCATTGGCAAAGCATGGGCGTAACTGCTATTTAATTGAGGCTAGTCATCGCCATGAATCACCATCAATCAAATAAATCAAAGGCTTCATAACACAAATTGCTCAATTGCAAGCATTTTGTATTCTTTTTAATAGAGAAACAACTCATTCATTTTTTAATGGTCTCTACTATTTTCTTCAAAGCTACCCCCAAATTTACAGTGTTAAAAAAAACCACTCCTCGTTTAGAATTATAATGACTTTTTAATTTAGAATGACTCAATGAAAGTGACACTCTTCTGGTCTTTCTCTTTTTCCTTCGTGTTCATGTTATCAATCTTTGTTGCTTGCTTTCTGGGTAATCTCATTTCTACGTTTACAAGTTTATTTAGTCAATTGCTGAATAAATCTGCTGACGGGAGAACCAAGAAGAACAAGCAAATGACAAATCTTACTTTTTATAAATAGGCTGAAATATCTTTCTATTTCATGATGTTTTCACAATTTTTTTTATGTTGGTTCACTGTATATTAAAATTCTTATTTTGGTTTTTATTTTTTTTAAAGAGATTCATTTTAATTTTTAAAAAAAAATTAAAATGAGTCTTTTTAAAAATATAAAATATAAAATTAAAAAATTAAAAATATAAAAGACTAAAATAAGAATTTTAAAATATGATGAATTAAAATAGAAAAATATGAAAAATTAATGGGTCAAAATAATATTTTATTTTTTAATTTATAAAAATAGAATTAAAAACAATATACAAATTAGATAATTTGTTAATAATTTTTTTGTTTTACAAAATAATTAATTTTAAATAAATGTTTTTAACCCATTTAGCATGTTTATGAACAAATTTATATAAAAATAATATTATTTATAATTTAAAATTTATATGATTAAATTAATAAGATTAATTAATTAATTAAATATTTGTTAAAATAGATTTCTTTAAAAACTTAAAAAATCAAAATAAAAAATTAAACTATACAGCACAATTTCTAAATAAAAAAATACAAAAATATGAAAAAAAAATATTTTAACCTCATAAATATACAGCACAATTTGCACAATTTGAGTGGTGTGATGGGTAAGTGCACATGACACAATTGGTTGAAACATTTTGTAGAAAACGAGGTTTGAAGATGCCCCACACCACTAATCTTTGACTATCCACCGTGGGAAACAAAATTGCAACGGTTAGATCTGCAATTTTTAAAGAAGCTACTGTTCTCATTTTTGTCTTTATATTTAGTATTTGCATTTTTATTTTACTATTAAAATTAATATTTTTTTTATCTTTAAATACATTGATATTGTATATATTTATTAAATAACAGCAATATAAAAGTGGAATATCACGCTAAATTAAATAATCTTGAAATAAAGTTCAACAAATTTCATCCCCTCCTCCCAAAAATAAAATTTTCTTAGTAAATTTAAAATGGAAAGAAGTAAGAGTAAAATTGTACTGATGGTGTATTATAGTTATCTGTCAAAATAGACATGGGAAGAGAGAGAAATAAAATTCCAACAATTACAAAAAATAGAAAACAAATATATCTAAGAATCAGAATCTTATACTTACATCATACCAACCTTGGATGGTTTATGACTATGTATTTGTAACTTTTGCTCTACAAATGCACTAATTAGGGACTATAGTTCCTACTAACCAGTGTAAATCATTGTTATTCAAAATTAAACATTGTTGTTTGGTGTGAATGTAACTCATATAAATAGTGGTAGTGGAAGTTAAAGTTGAAAATAAAACAGTAACTTTTCTAAGTTAGAAACTAACTGCATGCAGTATATGTGGAAGCTCTTCAGACGTTATAAAATGAAGGATAAAGATGAAATAGTAAATGTTTACCTGAAATTGGGTAATTGTTTTTATTATTTGTTATAGATAATATACAAAAATTGACTTAGAAAAAGTAAAATTCAATTTAAAAGAGAAAATATGTTTATAATTTTAAAACACTTTTTTATATAATATTTTTAGTAGTTGAATTTCTTTAAGTTTCTTCATTAAAAATTAAAATCTGTAAATTTGATTTTTGTTTTCACTCATGAAATTACCAAAATATAATTGACTACCTTTTTTTTTCTTTTTTTTTTAAATATAGAAAAAATTAAAAACGATAAAAATAAAATAAAATATTTAAAATATTACTTATGTATTATTACTTATTTACTTTTTATCTCACAATATTTCGTTTTAAATTTAATATGTTAAATTTAATATTTTGGATCATAAAATTTATTAAATGACTTAAAAGTATAGATTAAAATAAATTAAAATTTAAAATAAAATATTTTAAATCACAGTAAAATTATATACATTAAAGAAAAATAATATAATATTAAATGATAAAATAAATAAAATAAAATATCTTTTTGATTTATCATGTTTTT
>JAMLFT010000591.1:0-39728 GCA_026544285.1 Pachyrhizus erosus
ATTTTTTTTCACTTTTAATATATTTTTAATTCTACATAAATTAATTATGTATATCTTTCTTATGATTTTAAATATATTTTTAATTTATATTATTTATAATTTTATTTGAATTTTAAAATACTTATATAATAGACAAATTGCTCACAATTTTATTCCATATAAAATGCGGTATTAAGCTCGTTAAAATGCCAACTGTTATAATATATAGTTTGAAGTTTCAAGTATATTTTCTTGATTTCGAAAGTGACTGTCGGTCATTTAAAATAAAGAAAAAAGAAAAAAAAAAGTGACTGTCGGTGGGAGGACTCGTTCTTAATGCGATGGAGAATTGCTGGGAGAGTAGGAAGCTTTTCATCCACCCTGTTGTCTCGCTTTACTGCTACTTGTTCCCTCTTATGTGTTGAAAACATTATGCAAGTAGAGATGCGATTTATGAACCTTCTTGTAAGATACATACTTTGTTTTATATTTCATCTTATAAGATGGTTAAGATTTTGATACAGGTCATAAACAATATAATTAATGTTTTGAATTTTATAAAAAAAATTATGTAATTTTTTTTAATATTTTTATATCTTTTTAATTAATTAGAATTTTTTCTTATTTATTACTCAATAAAAATATTTTATGAAAAAATGATATTATATTAATTTTGTAAAACAATAATTAATTTAAAATAGTTTTCTTTCCTTTTTACCAAAACATCATAAAAAAAGGTTAAAATATATTTTTGATCTTTTATCTTTTTTTATTCACTTTAATTCTTTATCTTTTAATAAGTTCATTATGATCTTTTATCATTTTAAAAAAATTTAAAATGGTCCTTTATGTTATGTTTAAGATAATGTTGTTAACTCATTTTTTTTTCATTATCATTGGTGTTTTTTTTTCTATCGAAAAATCTTCTTCCACTTTTCCTTTCAACTGCCTCTACACATGGCTCTATCGTGACCTTATTGACATCGTCGCGACTTTTGCGACTTCTAACCTTTCCATCTTCCCTTCCTTAGAGTTAGCAAACACCTCTCCATTACAACAAGAAAAACAAATCTAAAAAGCATTGTTGTGGTTACGAGATAGAGGAGATTGACATTGTACTCAATGATGAGTTTAAGCATCAAACGACTATTATTGTGTCTTTTGGTGACAAACAACACTTCAATGGTATCGTTGGTGCTACCTCCACTATGATGACCATAAGAATTAAATCTTGTAGATTAAAAGGTGGGGCGGAGATTGTCAGTGGTGGTAGTTTCTAGATTTATTTTTCTCGTTGCAATGGGAAATATGTGCATTGTCTATGAGAAAGTGAAAGATGGAAATATTGGAAGTCGTGATGAGATCAATGAGATCGAGGTGAAACCGCATGATACATCGGCAGATCTATGTATATTTTATGGGGGTGCATCTATACCCCTCACTTTTAAAAATTATATACAAATATCTTGAATGTGTATATTTTGTCACTTCTAATTTTGTATATTTGAATTTGTTAATTCTAATTTTTCACTCATTTGCCTAATAGCTAAGTATACACATCATTTCTCATAACGAGAATAACATATATATAGTACATTAGATGATAAGATGCTCACAACATAACATTTCATTAACCTACATCATAGGTCACAATTGCAATTCTTATGCTTGCAATGCAACAATGTAAGTTGAAAGGATACACATTTTTCACATAATTTCATAACAACACAATCCAACATAATAAATTACAACATTATGCATATGTATGCACATGTGGTACTATATCTAATTTAGGAAAATAGTCTAAAAGCATTGGTTCCATATAAAAAGTGTCATAGATGTTGATGTCTTCAATATAGATGCACTACGAAGAATGGTTTTTGTATATGGTAATCAAGGCTACCTAACACTACAAGAAGACTCTAACCCATGGGATTAGTATGAGCTATCGAGGCTTTCACACCAAGGCTTTGAAACCCTCAAGGTCCAAACTAAACCTTTTGCAACCTCTGAAGGATTAGAAACATACTAGAAGATGAGGGGTTGAATAATGTGTGTGATTATATAAATCTTTTTTTGCAAATATTTTATAAAAGATGAATAAATATATGAAAATAGTTTGTAAGTACTCTAGACGTTTGAAAAATGTGAAAGATAGAAAAATAGATAACACACTTATTTTTATACTAGTTCACTCAAATTGAATTACATTTAGTTTTGCCTTAACCTTAGAGGGTTTCCATCAATCAAAACAAAGGTTACAAAACAAATATATGAATCTGTCACTCTTGACTATTACAAGTATTCTATATGTAATTATTGACTCATCTAACCCAAATATTATAACGGTCACTTTTGACTACAAACTTAATCATCTCTAATTAAGTATCCCAAGTTTTTTTTGTCACTAAGTCACTTTTAACTTTTACAAGATCTCTTTATAAGAAAGAATCAACTCATAATGTAAGGATATACAAAGATTTAAGAACAAATGAATTTTATCTGAAGAAGAGATTTTCAAAGAGTATTAGATGCTTAAAGTATTAAAGTGATAGTCATGAGTTCATTAACTCCTTTAGTTTTCACAACTTATGATATTTATAGGCTTGAAGTTGAAGTGTTTGTTGTAAGAAAATGTTCATTTCTTTATCATATTTTGAATCTTCATTTAATATATGAGACTTCAAATATTTCTTTTTGTTATAGTAATTTAGTTTTGTGCTAGAGGAGAGATAACATCCCTTGTCCATTCTTTCCTAACTTTCACTAATATTGCTTCAAAAGTACAACTATTTTTTTTGCATATTTATACTTCTATTTTTTCTTCTTGCAAACTCCTAAGCTTAAGAAAGCTCTTTTGATTTAAAAGTCTACTTATCCTTGTATGTTTTTTGTTCTTCATTTAATGCTTATTCAAATTGAAATGTTAGTAAAAGTAAAAATGATATTTTCTTATACGATGTATGAGCACAACTATCATAGGCATTCAAAAATATGAAAACAATACAGTTAGACCAAGCTTAATTAGTTATCATGCAAGTACAAAATATTTGAAGTGAGTTATTCATTCATTCAAGACTATTAAAATAATGTTAAACGCTTAAGCATTTTAAAACAACCTTGGACGATTCATTTGTGCAGTGCCTTGGACGCTTGCTTTTTTTGAAAGCTTTGGACAGTTGTCCACTTTTTAATGCATTGGACACTTAACTCATTTTAAGTTCATTTTATGTGTCTAAGTTAATAATACTACATTTTTTGTGCCTTTGGATACTTAAACCTATCATTAGAACTTGAAGAGAAATATTAGTCTTTTTAATTATAATATATTGTAATAATGAAAATCACATGTTTTTGGGGTCAGAGATCAACCATATTTTTTGTTTTATAACAACCTCCACCTTTTTGGTCCATATTTATTCAACAACACTTAAATGTTTTGATTCAAGTTGCATCTCAAGGCAAACACTAGTCCCATTACATTTCTCATTGCAAACAAGTCCATTTTTACCTTTCACATGCTAGGTTACTCACTATTAAGATACCGCCTAGCCCATTCTTTCCATCTCATAAGCTAGGTCACTTGTCTCAATGGTATTCAATTACATCTCATTCTTCATCTCACTGAAAAAACTTGTGCATTATATACATTCACTAACACAATCAATCTCAAGCTCTCATGAATTTCATACATTTATCATCACACACATTAGAATATACACTTACATACTTATATATAGGTCAACAATTAAAATATTTAACTAAGTCTCATACAAAGCGATGCATCTTAATTATACATCACTCACATATAATGAAAATTATGTACTTGGTATTATGATGGCATATCATTTCTTAAGTTTTTGGTGTTATTTATACTTTTTCCTATCACACGTCTATAACCTTTATGTAGTGTAAATGTAACATTTAGAGTTACACTAATAGTATAAATTTAGTTTTTATCTTGTTTGAAAGCTAAAACAATTATCTACAACCAACATCACATAAAGCCAAGTAATAATAAATATACAAAGGAAACAAGTGTACAAGGTAATTAAATAAACATAGGCTTTCAACATAATTTTTGCTTAGCTAACTTGATGTCTTGCTTAGCTAAACATAATTTTTGCTTAGCTAACTTGATGTCTTGCTTAGCTAAACATAATTTTTGCTTAGCCATCTTGGTTGATAGCTTAACAAGCCAATTCAAGATATCTTTGAAGGTGTGCTCGCTTAGCCAACTTGACAACTAGCTTAGCGAGCTAGTTTGAGGCATTTAGACCTTTTCTTTAGAAGTATACTTGTTTAGTTAGTTAGGATGTTAGCTTAGATAGCATTTGCAATTTTTCACTTTGTGAACTTTGCAAATTCGAGTTCCCAATGCCATTAATGGGTACCTAATCATTCAAACTCACAATAAACACATAAATGATTATTCCTTATACTTCCTAATTAATTAATCTACCTAACATCCTTAATCATGCATAATCATCAAAACTCCAACATCTCCAAGCCTAGGGTTCAAAAGTGGGGAAAATGGGGAAAAAAAATCTAAACCATAAAGTAAAAGCTTAGGGAAAGGTAGGGAAATCATTAATCTTGCAAAGCATGATGACAAGCTCTTGGTCTTGGGTTTCCAAACTCTCTTCTTTATCCTCTTATTCTCTCTCTTCCCTTCTATTTCATGATGGCTAACCCTTATCTCCCTCTCTCATCTTCTTATAAAACCTAGGTAGGTTTAATGTTTGGACAAGCTTGGTCCCTTATTGGACCTTAGTTTCTTTCTTAGGATTCTATCACCTCATTCTTTTTAATCCCTAACATTAGGATACTATAATACTGACAACTACACTTAACATAATGATGATAACAACAACAACAACAACAACAACAATAACAACAAGAACAATAATAATAATAATAATATTAATGATACCATTAATAACGACAATAATAACATTGACAATAACACCTAAGGTATCTCTAATCAAATAATATAATAAAATAATAAGATCCCAATACGAATCTTCTCACTACTTATTTGTAATACTATTGTTGGGGTGTTACAAATTGAACATAACATAATAGTGAATAAATACAATAAATCAACTTGAAAACACAAAATATTTGAACTATAATGTCCTAAAAAGATGCTTTTGCTGCATTAACTTAATTATTAAGTGGACAATGCTTGTGGGTATATTATTAGCTATTATTAACCAAAATATTAATGTTATACATTAGATGGAATCGTGATGAAGAGACCTAATTGTAAATGAGAGAAAATTAGATAGAGATTCAATTGGTGCAATTAAAACATAGAGAATCAAATTTTTATAATTATGAAATCTTAGAGACTAAAAATACAATTAAATCTAAAAAATACTTTTAATAAAACAACTTAATGAAAACTTATAGAATATTTATATGAACAAATGTCTAATACAAAGAATATCTTAGTCTATTTGGTGGTTGAGGTATGATATCGTGTTATAATAAGTTGTGTGTATAATACACATACATATATAAATGATATAATAATACATAAGGATAGTTCTACATTGACACAATAATTTTTTTTCAACTTAAAAAAATATAATTGCACTATATATATGTGTATATTTATTTATTGTAATATTATATATTATATATTATATGATACTTTAGTTTTAGAATAGTTATTTTATTTGAAAGTTCAGTATGAATATAATGATATGAAAATATCTTTTATCTTTTTCCTATTTTTTTTAGGAAAGTAGTTTATTTTTTTTTATAGTTTTCATTGAGAAAATAATAATATTTTTTTAAAAATAAATATTCTATTTCCCATTTTTGTGGTCTTCTATGTGAAGACATTTTTTCTTTCATTTTTTAGATAAAATATTTGAGTATTTAATTTTTTTAACACTTTTCCTTTTATTATTAGTATTTCTATTTTAAATATTATATATCATTGTATTTGCAATTAAATGCTTTATTAATATTTTCTTTTATCTTGATTTAATTATAACTTAATTAAAAATTAAAGACTATTTATAACTCTTATGAAATGGACACGCAGATCAAAACTATATAAGGGATTAATGGTTTGAATTTCAATGCACACCAATCAATATTTTCTTTTCTTAACAGTATTTTTTGTATAATCTCACGCGTTAGAGTTTAAATATATTATATGTAAATTTTGAAAAACAAAAAAAATATTGAGATGTATGGGAGGTTTGACAAATTTGCTTTCAAGATAATCATTATTGTCACAATAAAATATTTATTTTTTTATTTTATAATAATTTAATAACAAATCTATAATATTATATAAAGTTGTTGTTCAGAAAAACAAAATGATGATAATTTTTTCTATAAAAAAAGAGAAAAATTAACTATTTCATGCATACATAATTAAAAACCGTAACTTAAAAATTGATTTATTATTTTTATATTAAGAATTAATTTTGGATAAAATTAATCAAACTATTATACAATTTTTGCTTAAAATTAAAAAAAATATTAGACAAATTATTTTTACATCTTCTTTCACAATTAAAAAAAAATTGTACAATCAAATTAATATTCAAATACTTATATATATTAACAGTGTTTTCTTGATAAATTATCATATTTAATTTAAACGAGATTTAATTATAAATCTTGAAAAATATTATTAACATAAATATTATTATATGTTAATATAATAACATATAATAATAAATACAATAATTTAAAAGTATAATTTTTTCATATGATTTTTATAATTTTTTAAAATAAATTTCAATAAAAATCTTATTATCTTGTACAGATAAATTATAAATAAGGAAATAATTTAAATTAGTTAAATTTAATACCATTTCAAAATGTAATGAACTATTAGTTAAAAATAGTAAATTAATTTAAATCATAAAATTATTTATGAAAATGCTTTAGTTTATTTATTCATTTTCTTAAAAAGTTAATATTAAATATAGAAAATAGGAAATAATTTAAATTAGTTAAATTTAACACCATTTGAAACTGTAATGAACTATTAATTTAAAATAGTAAATTAATTTAAATCATAAAATTATTTATGAAAATGCTTTAGTTTTTTTTTATTTTCTTAAAAAGTTAATATTATATATAGAAAATAAAAATACTTAATTAAGAAACTTATTTTAAGAAATGTTTGAAATTAAAATGTAAAAATAAAATAAATAAATTATGAACATGCTAGTATGAACATTCCACTTGATATACTTATTTACAATTTAGTTGTACTTCTTGTAAATTTGTCAATATTACAAACTGATCACTTTTAAAAAATATTAGAGATATATTTTTTTTCAAGATAAAATTATTTTAGTTCCAACTAATAATATTATTGATGACTTGAATAATTAGATTATGTCTTTGATTTCAATAGGTGTCAAAACTTACTTAAGTTTTGATACACAGTGTTCAATTAACAAAAACATGAATAAACCAAATGATGTATATGCTCTTAAGTTTTTAAATATAATTGTTGCATATGATTTTTCAATCATCAATTAACGCTAAAGATTGATGTCCCATCATGCTATCGAGAAATATGGACCAATCTTCTAAATTATGTAATGACGCTCTATTAATTGTCACCCAAATGAGCAATCATGTTTTGAAAACAAAATTCATTTTTGGTAGTAAAATTTGAGAAAAGATTTGGATTCCTTGATTATCATTGACTCCATGTGATCCTATAATTCTATTTTAGTTTAGCATAAAAAATTTTTAATAGTTATTTCTTTTGTAATAATAATAAACAAAAGTATGAATAATATCTAAAACATGTTGGAATTTACATTCCAAAACCAGTTTTTTTTCACATGCTTTGTTGTCATCTCAAGAATAACCTGTTATGAATTAAAAATTCTTATGTCTAACAAAAATGAAAATAGTTCATACACGACTTCAAATGTAATTTATAAAGAAGTCTTTAAATTTAAATCAAATACTATTAATCTTTTTTATTTTCTATTATGTATTGATACGTATTAATTTATCAATCATGTTATCTAATCGAATACTGTTAGTCTTTGTTAATTAATTGCTATTAATTTATTTATTTTCATTTGTTGTTTCAAATTGGCAAGGAACTTAAGGTTTAACATCTTTGTTATGAAGAGATTACTAAAAAAAAGTTTGTATTTTGTTACAAAATAATATTTCATAATTTATTAACAATTTTTTTCATACATTCTTTTAATATAATGTACAATAAAAATACAATGCTAAATGAGTTTTTTTTTTCTTTTAACAAGTGTTTTAGACATGATATGAATATTTTAACAATTGCATATTAGTTTCTACAGTTTTTAGTTGATGACAAACACAAAAGAAAGTGACATGATTTAATTGTATAATATTGTTGATCTCATTTGTATCAACAATATATGCTTTGACAAAAAAATACATAATTTACTTTTTTTATATTATGTTATCTTCCTTTTATTTTATTGTCTTCTTCGTGATCAATTTTAGTTATTACATATAACGGTTGGGTATTAGGCTCCCTTCTTGTGTGGAGAAAAATTCAATATTGAGAAGTCTAGTAGGTTTCTCACTTATTTAAGTGGAGAGGGATATGAGAAAAAAATGAGAGAGAGTAAGAGTGAGAGAGAGACAATTAGGGATAAAACAAGAGAAAACACCGAGAAGAAAAGAAAGTAATTTTCGTTCAAACATAGAATAATCACAGTAAAATCACAACTGCATATTTGTTTACTGTTGGATTAAGCTAAAATTTTGATAGTAGGTTTGTAATATCTAATTATTTATTATGAACGATTGGATCATTAAAACAAGGTTTAAGTTGTAAGATATTTTGTTCGTATAGTAGCTTTGTTATTTGAGATTTTTCATCTTCTTGGTTATCTATTTGTAATTTTTATGGCTTTATTGCTTGTTTGATTATTATCACTCTTTTGTGCATTTCATTGTGACTATTTTGTATCCTTATTGATTATAATGGAGTTATTTATTTGGTTTAGACAACTTGTGATTTTTTATCTTTATTTTGAGAGAATTTTTATCATGTTAAAAATCATTGGTATCTTTTACGTTATTGTGATTATTTGTTATTGCTATTTATTTGTTGTTGTTTCTCACAAATTCTTGTAATTTAAAGGGATTTATTTTTGCTATATATATTCTATGATTGGATTATTTATTGTTATTGTGTTGTTATCCCCTTATCACAGTAGTATCAATGTTCTTTGTTAGTTTGAGATTATTTAACTTGCTTGAAGATGAAGACAAATACAAAAATGATTGCTTTGAATGACACTAATTATCATTTGTGATTTATCATTTGTGAAATGACAAGATAATAGACTTGTTATTTGTAAAGAAAATGCATCTTTCTGTCTTTATTATAATGGTAACAATCTATAAATTTAAATTATATATTTTAATAAAATAAATTTTTTTAAGGACTAAAATATAAAATAAATAATTTATGGGGATAAAACAAGTGTATTTATTTGAAAGCTTAATGATAAAACTGGTTTAATTGTTTAAACTATAACCTAAATATTTCCAACGTTTGAACATAAAGAACAAGACACGTATGCTATCCAATATCCATCCTTCCCTACTTTTCCTCCCCTCAACAAATCCATTTCTTTTTGCTCAGACCAATATATAAATTAATCAAACCACCAAAGCTCTCAAAATTTTGAAAAGCATAATCGGAGAGAGAATTCAGAGGGGCCAGGGACTTCATATCCTTCATGTTCGTTTTCTCTCAAGCCACTAGCGCGAAGACAAAAGTGGAAGCCCTACGTTTAAATGAAGGCATGTTAGCTAGCCCTTTCTATCTTCATCTCATTTACAAAAACGCTTATATCTTTTTTAACTAGTTTCTTATGTGGAATGGAAATTCTTATTTTTGTGTCATTCAGAATCAAAACCAAGTGGTGGTGGTAGTTCTTTTGGCGCTTTGCCTTATTAATTGCTCGTTTAGCCTCAAGGTGTGAACCAAATTGTTTTTCTACTCATTAATTAAAACCATTTAGTTTTATGTACATTTGCAATGTTATTATTGAATACAATTAACAATGGCTCTCAATTAGCTTCTGGGTGAATAATAGTTGGGAGAAACTTGTGGGTCTGAGAACAAATGTGACGGAGGTCTTCTTTGTGCAACATGCCCTGCAAATGGGAATACCCGCTCTAGATGCACCAGGACCCAACCTACAAGCCCCACATCCAAGGTAGGCACCAATTTTTAATTATCTAATACTTATATGCATTTAAAACTATTTTTCAATTAAAATTGTAGTTTTATTTTTATAATTTATTATAATCGTTATTATAAATTATTAGTTTTCATTCTATTTTAATCACTCAACATTATGATTGCACAATTTCCATTTCTTAACTCTTAAGTTTTCTTCTATTTATAGTTAGATATTTTCATAATGATTTCATCAAATATTTAAGTTATTAATTTGTTCGGAATAAAAAACACTCCTTTTGTTCTTTATTGTTTTCATAAAAACAATAATTTACCTCAAACATTGTCAACATGACAATTGCCATATCAAGTTCAATTTAATTTCATTAAATATTGAATCAGGATAAGGGAGCTGCATTGTAAACAAAAGAAAACTTTTATTAGAAGAACATAAAATAAAACTTGAGAGACTTAATGGATGACATTAGAATCTGTAGGATGAACTTTGTACAATTAAGCCAAATTTTTATTAAGTAAATTATCTAAGTAAAACTTTAATTCTAATTATCTAAATTTTCTCTTATAATTTCACCTAAAATGGCTATCCCTTTCTATGTGTTGTTAGTGGTAATTAAATAATTTACATCAAGTAGTTGCAAATAATTATTTAGTAAAGTTAAATTAATCGTGGTCTCTTGTTGTGGGGTTATTAGGTGAACGGTTTGGCGTTCAACCGATATTCATGGCTGACAACCCATAACTCATTCGCTCAATCGGGCGTCAAATCAGACACCGGCTCTTTTATTATAACCTTTACAACCCAGGAAGACACGGTTACCCAACAACTCAATGTAAGACTTTGCTTCTCTCTTTTCTTCCTTTAATTTTGATCAAATCATGTCTTTTACTATTCTTTACACAATACTTCTATTTTCACAACACAGGATTTAACATGACTAGAACCACAAATGATATTCTTTACATTCTTTAAATTACATTTAACCTGCTAGAAATTTAACATTTTTTCAATTTATTCACTTTTTTTTTTGTTTCATCAAAGTTTAATTTAAAGAAAAAATTTAATTTATTAAAATGTTTAAATTAATTTAATAATTTTAAAAATAAAATATATCATTTTGATATGAAGAAATTTTCTTTTCAATAAATGGAATTGAATCATTTGTTTTTTTTACCCAAACCTAACTCATGTCAAGCTTTACTTCTCTTTTACGATAATCATCTTTAAAATTTGAAGTAAACATCTTTCATAAAATTGTATCTAACTGAGATAACATTTTCATAGTTACTCTAGGAGAATACTTATTTATGCGATGAGAATAACAATAGAATCCTAATAGATAGAGGGATTTGGAAGGAAGAGAAGGTTATTTTTTTCAATTTTCAATTGAGAGATAAAAAATAATGGAGTTGTCTAATACTCCAAGTGAAGATGAATAAGGGATTGATTTGAGACGATAAGTAACATCAAAACGAAAAACCCGGTAACCAATTACGGTATAGGAGATTGAATTGGGAAAATAAAGAAATACTTGCAAGAAAGAACGGATATGGGACATTAGCAAGTATTCATTATGATGTCAAGCCGGCATTAGATTCAAAGATGCATTAAGAATGACACATATAGGCCTGTCTTTCTTGTTTTGCTTTGGTTTAGCAAAATCACTAGTTGCTTTGGCATGATGTTATTGCCACCAGGCTCACCACTCGTGCATGACAAATAGTCATGTACTCATTGAGTTCCAAATTAAGTTTGTAAATAGAATTGTGGCCTAGAGAAAGTCTTGTCAAATCTTTGATTGAATTGAAAATTCTTGAGAAAAAATAAAGATGTTATTCTTTAGGTGTTTTTTACGATGTTTAATTTATTAGAATTGAAGTTTTACTTGGACGCTTTGCATAATAAAAATTTGTATTAAAAATATCTATTATA
This sequence comes from Pachyrhizus erosus, assembly GCA_026544285.1. NCBI lineage: Eukaryota > Viridiplantae > Streptophyta > Magnoliopsida > Fabales > Fabaceae > Pachyrhizus > Pachyrhizus erosus. The sequence continues at coordinate 12,114 of JAMLFT010000591.1, forward strand.
TCTTGGAAAATTACTCTTTAGTTTTCTGCCAAAGATATACACACCCAAAAAACCTGTGACATTAACTGAATACTAAGAGTATAACTAACAAATCAAGCTAAAAAATAATCGCCAGTATTTGTAGTTCTATCTATAAGCACCTGTGATTTAATATTGGGTATGTGTATATGCGTGCCTATTATACTATATATAATCTTTATATGAATTTGAAACATCTTTTCTTCTTTTCCTTATTTTTCAATTTTTGTTGCATTATATATAGAATGGTGTTCGAGGCCTAATGTTAGATATGTATGACTTTGAAAACGATATCTGGTTGTGTCACTCATTCGCAGGCAAATGTCACGATGTCACTTCATTTGTAAGTGCAAGGCTTTCCTCGCCTATCTTTTAAATTTATAATTTACATTAATTTATGGTCAAGTGTACAAGCTTTGATTTTGTTTAACACCTGTATATATACCATGCTAGAAACCTGCTATAAATGTGCTTAAAGAGATCCAATCATTTATGGAAGCAAATCCATCAGAAATTGTGACCATCTTCATTGAAGACTATGTGACATCTTCCCAGGGGCTTCCCAAGGTGTTTAATGCTTCTGGGCTGAACAAGTATTGGTTCCCAGTGTCTAGAATGCCTAAAAATGGTGAAGATTGGCCAACTGTTGATGACATGGTTCAACAGAATCAACGCTTGATTGTTTTCACCTCTAAATCATCTAAAGAAGATTCTGAAGGCATTGCTTACCAGTGGAAATATGTGGTAGAAAACCAATGTAAGTTTAATATCCTTTAAACAAGAATTTAATGCTAAATATATTGATTATTTAATGATGAAAATTGCATCATAATTCATATATTTTGTTAGACAATATAGTCTTTATTTAAGATATTGGAGGCAAGGGCGGAGCAAGAGTATTTTAAATGGGGTGGTTGAATACATAAAATATCACTGATAAAGAGCTTTTTTTTTTAATTATACAATTATATATATTAGACAATAATCATTTTAGAAATTTAGAACTATTATAATTATTTAATACATAAGATTAAACTTCATAATTTTATAGACAACCACACACGTTTCACAAATAGAAACATGTTTACTTAATTTGAAAATGTAATTTTTATTGGACTGACAAATACAATTAGAAAATGAATGTATGTGTAAAAAAAATTACTACTTCATAAGTAAAGAGAGTTGAGCTACAACCTTACTATATCATGTTAAAAGTTATGTATTATAATACTCAATTAAGTTTTTCTTTTAATATAAATTTCTTTATATTATTACAATGTAAATTTTAACTATAAAATACATAATATTTTTTTGGTAAAATATGAAATATATAACCTATATATAACAAGTGATTTATAAATTAAATTGTAAAATTCAGTGTATTTTTAATAAAAAGAAGTTCATAATCTTATTTGTTATATAGAAAAATACACATAAAATAATAAAATCTAAAATTTAGGATTGAATTTGATTGATGGACTTTTTGCATAACTTTCATGGCTAACGTGATATTTTTATTTTAATAATAATTACCAATATATTATGGAAGGTCAATATTATATGATCATGTGTTTAATTGAATTACATTTTAGATGGAGACGATGGAATGAAAAATGGTTCTTGTCCAAATCGTAGCGAATCGTCAGCTATGAACACAAAATCAAGGTCATTGGTTCTAATGAACTATTTTCTCACTACCGCTAATGCAAGTTCAGCTTGTGCTGACAATTCAGCTCCATTAGTTAGCATGCTGAAGACTTGTCAAGATGCTTCTGACAACCGGTGGCCAAATTTTATTACTGTTGATTTTTATCAGGTACTTGTTTACTTGGTTGTATTTCATTCATTTGTTTGAAATACTTGAATTAACAAAATATGAGTTTTAATGTCCTTTGCTATTTTAAAACATATATATGTAATCTTAAAAAAATAGGAAAAAGGGAAATATAAATTGCACTATTATAATCCAAAATATGGCACCATAATGTTCTTTTTATTGAAAAGAGAAAATCCAAATCTCCCCAATTGAGAACATACTTGAATTCAATTGCTAATCATTTTGTATTTTGTTAAAAGAGGAGTGATGGCGGAGGAGCCCCTGAAGCAGTTGACATAGCAAATGGTCATTTAACTTGCGGATGTGACAACATTGCCTATTGCAAGGTGACCTAACTTATCTCTCCCTCTCTATCTCTCTCGCACACAACTAAACAAAAAATCAATGTTATAACTTTACTAATACATTTCTTCTAGATAACAAAGGGACATATGTTAGCAACATAGATGCTAATATACATTCATTTGTTTTAGAAAGACAACACTATAACTAACACATTACATCATTCAAAGTTATAACTTTTCAATATATTTCATTTAAATATTGAGTGTCCCTTTCTCTCTCTATATATTACAACATTACAATTTACAAGCTTACATTAAGTAGTAAGTTTTAGTTTAATTTCTTACCGAAAATAAATTATTTATTCTTTGTTTTTTGGAAAATTTTTATAATAACAATTTTTTATTACGATGATTTTAAAATTAAAAATTAAGTATTAATATATTCTAAAATTTAGAAATATTAAGAAAATAAAATAAAATAGGTATAAAAATTTTAAAATCCAATATATTTTTGGAGTGCTTTACTTGTCTCATTATGATGAATTGTGCGATGGCTTATTTTCCTATACACAAAAGGTTATTGTGTTGATGAATTTTTACTATTTGAATATCAATATATGCAGGTAAATGCCACATATGGAACATGTGATGTGCCTCCAATTTCTCCACCACCACCTGCAGCTGCTCCGCCCACCATTGTTGACGAAGGAAAGCACCCTCAACCAGTTCAAGATAAGATTCATCTAGACACCCCTCTTAAGTTATTCCAATATTTATGGGTAATGTGTGGAATGACCTCTTTCTTGACTTAACTCTAAAATTTTAATACACCATTTTTGTTTGGGCTTCATTTTTTTTAATTGTGTGAATATGTTCATGTAAATTGTCTTTTATAATTTTGTTATGGTATGTTTTGTTTATTGTTTGTTTAGTTTTTCTTAAAAGTATGTTTACATACCTACATTTGGCTTAAAATTAAATTTTAATTGAAAACAATATTAAAGTTGTTTTTGCAAACTATGTTGGTAAAATGAAACTCATTCAAACTTATATTTGCAAACTTTAATCCATACTTACACTTAGTTATGAAGTCATCTTGATCTTAAGACCTATTCAAAATTAACTATCTATTTTGATGTAAGGAACACCAATACAACAACAAAGTAAAATGCAATGAAAATAAATTTCCTCCAACTTGCAAGAATCAATGAAAAGCAACAATAAATATATGACAAAACATAGAACAACACATGCATAAGAAGAACCAAGATTTAAACATGAAAAACCTCTCAATAAAAGAGTAAAAGCCAAAGTTTTTTTATATTAAACAAATAGCTCTACTAAAATCAAGTAAGAGTACAAAAATGTCTTAAACAAATGCACAACTTTGTGTTTACAATTAGCCAAAACAACCATACAACCATGCTTACAAATGAGAAACAAAAGATAAAAAAGAATACCAAAAATAGGATAGTTGTTATGAGCACATTATCTTGCACTCTACAGTTCTAATCATTGATCCAACTGTTGAAAACCAAGAATCAAGAGTTGAGAACCTTTTGCAAAAAATCAAGCATGATCCAATGGTGAACAAATCTTTGGTCACAATTTTATGGTGACTTTCAAGCGAGTATATAAGTTAGGTTTTCCTTTTTCTCTTCTATCTAGTTATTGTTCTCACTTGGAAAAATGGGTCCTTATATCCTAATCTAACGAATCTCCATTTAGACAAATGAAACATAAAATCAACTTACACATTGGGGCCTTTTCTTCATATAAGAAGGGATTCCGATACCTATAATATCTCCTTCTTACAATTATGTAGAGATGATAGCCAAATTAGTGATATCACAACAAGTTTCAAACTTTCTTCTTGGTAATATTTTACTCATCATATCAACCTCATTGTCATTAGATTGAATTTAAGTCAACTCCATCAACTTAACATCCAAAACATCATGTATCCAATGACACTTCACATCAATGTCTTTATACCTTGAATGGAAAGTTGATTTCTCACTAAGATGAAATACACAACAAACGACAAATATTTGTCTGGAACAAAACCAAGCTCTTATAAGAATTTATTCACTTATAACAACTCCTTGCTTGTTTTAGTAATGGTAATGAATTATGCTTTTGTAATAAATAATGCTACACACATTTACAACCTAAACTACCAAGTCACAATTCCTTCTACAAATTTAATCATACAGTCCAAAGTGGTCTTCATGGAGTCCATGTCTCCAACCATATAAAACTCTAAGTATCCCATTAAGTAAGCTCATTATTACCTCCAAAACAAAGCCTCTATCAATGTTATCATGAAGATAACTCAATTCATTTCATAACATTTTAGTTCTCTTTATTTGGATTTGACAAAAAGGCTTGATTATACCAACATGTGTTATATCTTGTTTTGTGTACACCATTGCATAACCAAACTACCCATGAAAAATGAATAAGGAACATATTACATACCTATTTTCTTGGCTTTATTTAAGGGACTTTGTTTAGTACTTAGCTTAACATGAGTAGCAAGAGGACTGCTCACCATATTTGTATTTTCCATATGAAATATTTGCAACACTTAATTAATATAATGTTATTGTGATAGTCAAAGCTTTTTTTTTTTTTCCTTTTTTTCACACATGATTCTAATATCAAGAATCTATTTGAAAGCTCTTATATCCATGATGAAAAATGACTCACCCAATTGCTTATTCAATTTCTTAATACTAGTACTATTTTTCCTAATAATAAACATGTCATCTACATATAATAACAAAATAATGAAGTCATTATAAAATTTTTTTAATAAAGACATAATAGTCAAAAGTAATTTTCTTATAACCTTGGTCATATATAGTAGACACATATTTCTTATACCACTACCTTGTAGTTTACTTCAAACCATTAGACTTTTTCTTAGCTTACACACATAATCTTCCCTTCCTTCAATTTGAAAGTTATAAGCTTGTTTCATATAATTATCTTCCCCCAAATCACTGTGAAAGAACACGTTTTTCACATTTATTTACTCTACCTCTAAATTATGAATAGCAACCAAACTTAACATGATTCTAATGGTTTCCATTTTTATCAAAGGTGAAAAATATTCATTAAAATCAATACTTCTTCTTTGACTTCAAGTCTTTTTCCATTAATTTGATTTTATACCTTAAAGACACAAAATTGCTCTTATGTTTCACCTTATAAATCCACTTATTTTAAGTTAAACCAAAGTCCTTGGCTAACATTCAAAGTTATAACTCTTATGAAGACCATAAAGTCTATTTCCATCATTTACTTCATTTTTATTTTTATTTTTGCGTTCAAAGTTGACAAAAGTTGTTAGAAAAATTAGCACGAACATGCTAAAATTGAGCACAGTTATTTTCCCCCAATGTCTTATAAACTCTCCAAATCTCACTCTAAGTTCATATAACTACAACTTAATATATTTCTATCATTACCTACCATGATCATGCATTGAAATAGAAAATCAGACACTTCAAACATTAATCATCAAATTAAATTTCAAGGATATCAAAAGAGGCAAGATGCTTAAACATTAATAAACACCAATTATCAATTTATGACAACAAATAAAGTGTTTCAAAGTATTCACAATCTGTTTAATTGAAATTAAACATGCTATAAACATAAACCTAAAATCATACATTCTACTTGTGACTCATTGTAACTCATACAAGAGAAGAGACAAAGAAAACTCACCCCCTTACTTTGAAAGAAACAATCCCTTGGTAAAGTAGAGAAAGGCAATATTTATGACAACTCTTACTAAGGACAAACCTTGAGCATGATTTAAAACACAATCCCAAAACCCACTTTGATCTTTAAAATTTGTACTAATTAAAAACTATAAGAAAAAGATAAAAATTATTAACTTTGATGGACTTTCGTGCTTTGCACCAAGTCCACTTTGTGTTTTAATATCTTTAAGGCTTGATGGTCTCCTCTATACATTAGGGGAAGGAAAAGGTTTTATAAGGTTAATTTTCTCAATGTGAGACTTAAAGTATTTTTCATTATCAAGTAATTTATTTCAAGGTTGATTTTTTCTAAGATAGAGGTCAATTTGGATTGTTGTGGTGTATGAATGAATTGTAGCTTTTTTAGCAAGCTTTCCAAGGATGCAAAAACCAACTTAAGATATAATGTGGTGTTTCTAGGATTTTTATCATACAACTCAACACTAAGATATTTTTAATCTTTTTTATTTATAAGAACTACAATAATAATAATAATAATAATAATAATAATAATAATAATAATAATAATAATAATAATAACAATAATAATAATAACAACAACAACAATGATACCAAAGGTATTCCTAATAAAATAATTTAATATAATAAAATAATGTCATAAAAAGGGTTTCCTTAAGGTATATTTTTAATACTTGAAACTTGGGGTGTTACAACTCTATCCTCCTAAAAAAAGTTTTGTCCTCGAAAATCAAGATCAAAACACACCCTCTTACAATGAACATCTATCTATTACACTTTTAAGCTATTGTCTCATTAAGGGTATTGTACCAAATCTAAAGTCATACTTGTTTTCTCTCTTTCCTTTTAACTTTCCCTAAAAGATTGGAATCCTATGATCAAAAGATGTTCTTGAAAGACTCAAGTTCAAACCAAGTTGTTGACTATCCTGTTAAGTCTCCTACTTGTTAAGCATTTATCATAACCCTTCCTTATCTATAGTGGTTATAACCTTAGACACTTATTTTGAATTGCAATAGTTTTTCTTACTACAACCATACATCAAAAGGTAATTGGCGTAATACTTAACTTATCTACTAGTGTACTCCAAACTTTGTTATTTGAAACTTACTCAAAGTTGCGATAACTTCCAAGTTCTTAATCATCTATATCATTCCTCTTTATCTAATCATTTATTAAGTTTACTCAAGAAGTCCTAACCTTGAGGTCTCCAATGTTTCTCACTCGCAATCTTTTTCTAAATCCTTTCACATTCAACTTACCAAAAATTCTTTGAACAAGACCTAACTTAAAGGTTTTGTAGTTCCACTTGAATCCTTTTTAGGCATTATCTTGCTTTGTTTAGGTTTACTTTTGTTTTGGCTTTTGAACTAGGCTTATTCTTATGAGAATTCATGACCATTCCTTAATCTTACTTAGGATGTCCTCACTCTTTACAAAAGGATTTTTAATACATACTTAAGCTAACTTGGTAACTAAATTTGAAGCAAATCTTACTTATTAACATCTTTACTTTTGAGATTATAGTTTCAAGTCCTTTCAAAGCATCTGCCTATGTTTCTACATTTTCACATAATCATTTTCTCTAACAAGATCTAAGCTTAAATTTTAAAAAGACCTTATGATTTTACTCTCTTAAATATTAAAATGACCTTATGATTGTTCTCTCTTAAATTTTAAAAAGAGCTTATGATTTTTCTCTTAATCTTAAGTCATAACAAGGTTAGTAACTATCTTGACATCATTTCTTACTAGGTAGATGCTTAGTAAAACCATCTTACTTTTTCACCAATTATATTTCTTTGGTACTTACTCCAAGCTAAAAGGGTTTCTCTCCCATTCCACTTCTCTCAACTAATTCAAGCTTAACATGGTAATGACCTTCCAGGCTAACCTTAACTATAAATGGTTTGATGATTCCTTCTAAATCCCACTTTGGATGATTCCACTAAGGCCTTTATGAACTTATCAAAGGATACTCTTGTTTGCTTACCAGCTATGCAATAAGAATATTTCTCCAATTCTACATTTTCCATTCAAAGAAGAATATTCTATTTTTACTAAGCAATTTAGCCTATTTTCGTTGATGTGATTAAGCCTTTGGTACCACAAAGATGCTTCCATATCCATGACATTCATAATATGTTTAGAGACCTAAGCTTTTATTGAATGCAATTTGGATATTCTCTCCCTTCTAGCTTCAACTATGCTACCTTTGATGATTTTCACTTTGCAAACTTAAGGTGATTATACTAAACACCATCATCAAGCATCTACACAAAAATCAAAGTAAAGCAAGCATGTGGAGCATGTTTAACTCTTTTAAGAAACAATTCTATTCTCATGTTGGTTTACAAGAAAATCATCAATACGAATCACTTACTTGTAGAAAAAAAAAAAACACCAATAACAATAGACATACAATCATTACCCATCTTCAATACTCCAATGTTGAATCTAGTGTGAAATATAAACAACTTTTTCCTAGCTATAACATTTAGTGTAACATGTTTGTTAATTATTTGTATGCTCTTATTTAATACAAGATTAATTGAACCATGATGATAGAAAATAACAAGATAATTGCAAGTAGCAACAGTGACACGATAACCATCATCATAACCCTTTTCTTTTTACTTACCTTTCTAGTATTTGTTCTTATCTTTCCATATAAAATAAAGTTATTGTTTTGTATGTGACATGTTTTGTGATAATAATGACACTTCACATTTTTGTATTGAAATTTGGAGTTACTTTTGCTTTTCTCCCTACCACTATAATGTTATTTCCTTAGACTTCTCCCTTATTTTCAATTATGAGCACCTCAGACTAAGATAAAGTACCTTGTTCCTCCATCTCCTCAATAAGAACACCACCCTTATCCATTTTCAAAGAAACAACATTATTAAAGGTTGAGCTAGTAATAGAAACCTATAATGTCTCCCAAGACTCAAGTAAAGATAATAATAATAATAGTCTCAAAAGTTTATCATCAAACTTGATACTCATTCTTGACATTTGATCAACAAGACCTTGAAATTCATTCAAGTGATTTAAAATGAGAGTCCCCTCATATTTTAAATTTATAGAAACACTTTAGCAATTACAATGTATTATTCTCTAATTTAGAGGCATAAAAGGACTTTATCTTTTCTCATAAAGTTCTTGCATGTGTCTTATTAACAATTAACAATTTGATTGTAATAATTGTATCCTAAAAATTGTATAATAAAATCACACACATGTTAATGTTCAAAATCTCATTTTTCATCAAATTTGGAATCTAACTTATAAGTAGCAAAAATAGAAAGATGCATATTCTTCAAACATAGCAAGTTTTTCATATTTCCTTTTCCCCAAATGGTAATTAGTACAATTTAAAAAATCATCTTAGTATATTCCTCTATCATTCAAGCAAGTCAAAAACCCATTAACCAAAGAACTCTAATGTCACTCTAATTGGGAGAACGCTAATACAAAAAGAAAAACAATAATAGAGCAATATCTCTTAACTTGTAAGAACTAAGGAGCAATAACAAATATATGACAAAAATAAATACAAATTCATAAGAGACACTAAGATTTTAATATGAAAAAACCCTAAATGTAAGGATAAAAACCACATGTCATTCAAGCAAGATAAATAGCTCACTTAAAATCAAGTAAAGGTTAAAGAGTCACAAACAAGTGCATAGAATTGTGCTTACAATTAACCAAAATAACCAAGCACCCATGCTTATAATGAGAAATAAGAAGATAAAAAATATGAAAAAAGCAAGTTCATTTTAGCAAGCAAGTTATCTCTCACTTGAAACTTCTGATCATTGATTAAAGTGTTGAAAACTAAGAATCACATGTTTATAATTTATTACTAAAATTTTAATGCAATCAATGGTGACCAAATTTATGGTTGCAATTTTACGATGATTGTTAATTGAGTATATAAGTTGACTTTTTTTTCTTCTCCTAACTTAGTTGTTGTTCTTACTAAAAAAATTCTCTCATACCCTAATCTAAATTTTTTTAACTTAGACAAATAAAAAATAAAAAAAGCTTGGGTCTTTCTCTATATAGGAAGGGAACCCAAAAGTTAACATATTTTGCTTCAAATATATATGAATTGAATTTTTTTTTTACTACAACTTATACAATATTTTCATTTGATTATTTTGCATAGTAATAGGGGAGATGATTTTATTTTAGTGGAGAGGAGTGAGCTACAATTCTAATAGATTTTTGTATTATTGACTTAAATTTATTGAAAATCATGAAATTGGGTGTTATGCTTTATGTTTCTTGAGTCTTATTCATCATTTTATAGTTTTAACAATATTAAATTAATAATAAAAACATATTAAAAAATATGTTACTAACACTCATTAATTTTATCAGAATTGGTTGCAAAGTAAGCCTTCTCAAAATCAAGATTGAAAAGGTATCTTCGAAGTACACGAAATGGGGGATCCTAGTTCATGGGAATATATAGGTTGTTTTTTTTTTATAAATTGTGTAATTAGTCCATTCCTTTTTTTCATATTTTTGGTCATTTTGTTATGCCATGTTTCTAAGTTATATGATTGGCTTTAATTGGCTACTTATTGGACATAGTTCCTCATCATTTTCTATAAAACTCTTAAGCTTATACATAATTTCTTATTACAAAGTAAACTTTAAATAAGAAAACATATCTTGTATGAGTTGTCTACTTATTCTTTAATTTGGTGTTTGATCTTTTAAATTCTAGCTATTATAAAACTTGTTGATGTTGTTTTGATCATATATGTAAAATGAGTTAAACTTGTAAATTCAACCAATTTAACTCATTTTTCTTTAACATATTAGGTTAGGGTCTTCTGTCTATTAACCTATTTTGACCAACTCCACTTGTTAAGAAAACATATTAAGGTGGCTTAGGGCAAGTTAACAAATCATTAGTTTTTTTCTTTTTAACTCCATATATAGATTAATCCTTTTTCTTTTTTAAACATTGTACAAAGATATGACTAGGTAAAAATGTAATGATAGGGCAAAAGTAATACATGAAAATAATTTAAAAATTCATTGCAAAATCACATGTGTTTTCTCAAATAAAAACACTTATTTTATGACTTTTATTTTGTTGGTGCTTGATAAATTAGATGAATAGAGGGGACAGTCACTTATTGGTGTAACATAAAAATGGGAACTAGTTTATAGAAATGTTGATTTATGTGTTTTCTTTGCTAGATTTTACAAAACATAATGATGCACAATTATGATATGTTAATAACACATATATTAAAGAAATTATCTAATTTAGAAAATGTATACTTGAAAGGGGAACCTAAATTCATGTCTTCTACCTTAATTAGACACACCTACGATGAAAGGAGGGAGATGTCCTATCTATTTGACTGTTAAGGGTTTTTAATATATTATGCATCTAAAGCTATCAAAAATACTCCCAAATTCATGGGATAACTTGTCCCAACTATCATAATAACGCTTTTTCTTCGCCTCTTAATAAGAGGGCTTAAAAGCCCTTGACCCAAGTTGCCCCTAAATTAAGAGGAGGTTAAGGATTAGACTAAAAGGAGTTTAGCCTACTACATATCCAAACACTTTCTTACACTCAATTTCCGATGCATAATGAGAGACAATAAAAACCAATGACTTACTATTTCCCAAATTTATTTCAATCAATCCCTGCAAACTGTGTTGACAAGAGCTAAGTCTCTCTTGTTCGCTCTTAGATTTTCATTATGCCGCTCAAAATTGGTCATTATTAAGGATTATTCTGCAAAACCTCAACAATTTAATTTTTATGCATAGACTAATATTGCAAAACACCAAATATTGAAAATTAAATAATTTTTAGTATTTAAAACATTTTAATTTTTTCCATAATATTTTTCAAGTTGAACTAGTTTTTTTTCATTAAAAGAGGAAATAAAACCAAAAACAAAGCAAAATTAACTATGATAAAAACCCACACCTATAACATATGTTAATAATAGTAAGTGGTCTATTCCCCTAAAAGCATAATCATACAAAACTACACACTTTGTAAATAATGCTCCCATTTTAGCTAGAATATCAGCGTATTGGCTCTCCTATCTACAAGTGTCAAACAACTTACAATTTTAATCTTATTGCATATAACCTTTAATCATTTAGATTTTGCTATTATATTGATGAAAATTAGATAATTTACCCTCCACCAACTCAATTGTGGACTGAGTTTAAGTAACACACCATATAATTAAAACTGGTATCCTAACACACCTTGAGACCATGATACAATGCAATAATCTCGTTAAGCAATATCTTAAAAGACATCCACACTACCATAAAAGTTATTCAACCGTAATACATTGATTCATGCTCCAACTATAATTACATAGTAATTAATTAATAATGATTTAATATATATTCTAATATTATATAACATATTTAAGAGTAAATTATACTCGTATCTCTTATTTGTTTTAATCACACACAACTATTCTTTTTTTCTATTTATATACTAATCCCTTTAATGTTTTAAAACATTATATTGACATCATTTTATATATTACACTAATTATGTTTAATTGTTTAAAAAATATTACATTAATACCTCTATAAGGAGGTTTTTATAAAAGTTAAACAAGAAAGATACTGTATATAATTCAGAAATATGTTAAGAGGTATTAATATTATTTGTTCTATATTTAATGATAAATTAGTATAACATTATAAATATAAAAGTTAATTAAAAATTTTAAATTAATATAAAAGGATTATACATCTTAAAAGATAAAAAAAAAGTATAATAAATAATTAAATAACAACAATTTATACTTAAATTTCATAAATTTAATTTAATTTATTTAAAAATATTAAAATTAAAAAACAAAAAGTATTGGTTTAGTTACACTTTTTGTCTCTCAATCTACATGTTTTGCAAAATTTATCCCAATACTAATTAAGAATCAATTGTCATTGGTTGACTCCAATGTCACAACGTGGATCGTTAACACATCATGTAATACCTTGTTACATTATACACAACCCATATTGATTTATTTAATTATTTTGTTATTATAAAAAAGCAATTAAATTTTTTTCGTTGTTGTGAGACTTATAAGATGACATTAAAAAATAAAGAAACCTTTGTAAAAATTTACATAAAGAACTATGATATCTTTTTATTATAAACTTAGTTATTAATACAAAATAAATGTAGAATTTGAAGATGTAAGAAAATATGTACCAATTATCTTAACTCATACATCAAATAATTAGTCAAAGTAGTGAATGAACTCTACCTTATCTCAAACATAAATATAAATAGAATTGATCTTCGAGTCCCATATCTTCTTGTCAATCTTTGTAATTCTTAAAAGATTCGTAATATAAAAGGAATTTGATCACTAGGTATGATTGTAATTTTTATATATCCATCCAACAATTACATACAAAGAAAAGAAACACAAAAAAGTGAAAAATACGAGTTTCATACTTGACTACACATTGATGATTGTGCATCTCAGTATTAATTATACAATCGACAAGACTTTATAGGAAATTAAGACTCATCTAGTTATGCAACTAAGGGTGCATACATCTCTCTCAATAACACTTGGTATGATCCTTATTATCATAAACTAAAAGTTTAGAAAACATACTAGAAGAAGGATTGAATAATGTATATGTGATTTTTACAAGCTTTTTGTAAACCCTTTAGAAAAGACATATAAAATGAATGAAAAATGATTTCACAAATACAAATGTATAAACTGTGAAGGATAAACACAATATCAAAAATATTTTTATACTAGTTTGATCTACTTTACATCTTCTTGTTGTAGGAGCTAAACTTCTGTTAAAGGAGAGAGAATGTATTTTTCTTTTTTTTTAGTTTTGAAAAATTAATTGTTCTTTTAAACATTCTTACTTTAGTCTTTTCTTTTATGACAAACGTCAAAGTTCAATGTTCCTTTGATATAGAAGTCTACTTATCTTTATCATGTCTATTTCTTTTTATTAAATGTTCATTTAAATTTAAACACTAGAAAACACATAGGTTAGAAACATAGATAAATTGTTATATCATTTATCTTAGGCATTTGAAGCAATAAAGAATGCTCAAACTTAATAAAAGTGTAAGTAGAAAATAAGTTTAAAGTTGTTTAAGAATGTTTGTTAATTCGATATGTATTTTCAAATAATACATGTAGGGTGTATAGTTTTTGTGAAAATTTGTTGGAGATATGTTTACTAAAAATGTCATATGAACATATCCAACACCTTAACGCTTAAGATACTTATCTTATTTTGCATTTATATCATACAATTAGGTTAAAAGATGCTACCTTTCCATTGTTTTAAGACGTACTCCTATCAATATACTCATCAAATTATTAGTACTTATCAAATTATATTATTCATTTGTTATTATCAAAACCATAATTTTTTTAGAAACTTGATGTCTATCCACATCTTTGGCTCTAACATAAATAAACACATAATTTCATGTCTTAGGACATTCACAATCCATCATAAAGGTGTATTCTTGCACCAATCTTAGAATGATAAACAATTGTTGGGGTTATCAAGTTTGGTATGGTGAATATCTAAGTACAAATGAGTTATACTAACCATTAGGACCTATATCGCCTTATATTAAACCCCTAAGTCCCAAACAAGTGACATCATGTCTCTTATGCCCTTGTTTTTATTTCTCAACTAACTAGGTTATAACTTTCCATGCAAAGTGTCATGTCACTACATGCCCTTCACATTATGCACCTCTAAATAGAGGTTTCCTTTGGTTTCAACATCCCCCAATACTATTCTAGTATTAGTGTGATCTCAACATCTTTGGGAACCAACACATTTCCAAGATCTTTATTTTACATTAAAAGAGTATCTAGTTTTAGCTTATCTGAGCAATAGTTTAAATTAACTATCTCTATCTCACCTTACAAATATATCTTTGGTCTCGACATCTCTAAGCATAATTACAAGATATTTAGTTTCACCTTAATAGGTAGAGGTTTATTATCAAAACACACACACACACACAAAATATAATAGTATGACAAAGATTACAAAAATATAATAATATAGACGAAATAATAGGAAAAACTTGTGAGTATCAAAATTTGGAATTCAAGTATATAAGAAAATATTTTATATTTATTAAAATAAACTATTTTAGATACTTAATTTTTAATTATGCTAATTTGATTGTAATTTTTATTTATCATAACTCTTAATTTTTAAATTCAATCAATGTTTTAAAATTTGAATTGATGATTAGTTCGATAAAGGCACTAGGTTAATGAGTCACTAGTTAGACTGCTGAATTATTAATCTGTATAAATCAATATTAAATTAGATTATATATATATATATATATATATAATTCATTTGATAACTTTAGTGTAGCTTGGTTGGCTTTTCCTATGGATTCAAATGTCCCTAAGCTTGAGTCTTTCTAACAATAATTTTACTATTTTCATACCGTAACATTATGATACTTTTAATAGAGAAAAGAGGGAGAGTATAGAAAAGGTTTTATACCTGTTTTTATATATATAGAAGGGTATTTTTATAATAAAATATAATAAAGAGAAGGAGTTTAAATAGGAATTAAGAGAAGTTTAAGGCAAAGGCGCATCTCAGCTCAATATTTCTTATCTCGAGGAAAAAGAAAAAAAAGGAACCACAAAAAAAGAAAAAAAAATGTACGATCCAAACCAACAGAAAAAGTGCAACTTTTTTTTAATATTTTTTTGTTAACTATTCATTCGCTTTGTTTAATATGGTTTCACTTCTAATTTTCTTCCGACCTGTGTACTGAATAGACTGCTTGAGTTGCAGATGGAGGCTAAATCTAAGATTACGCAGGAGAGAGTTAAAGCCAATGATTGATCCAGCCGCACCAACGATACCGAATATCAATGACCATTGCGCTCATGAAATGCCATATTAAGCTTGTATTATAGTCCAACCAATATTTACACTAGCAAGGGAATCATCTACTAACCAGTGTTCTCTTCATTTAATAATTAATCTATAGTAGATTACTTAACTTTGCTACTTCTACCATCGCCATAATCTGCGGCAATGCTGTTCTAGACATTTTCCACGCACTTACGTTTTTTCTAATTCACAACTTTAGAGTTCATAAATTTTATGATAATGGAGTTTGTAGGTTGGGGGTGTAATAGACTGATCTTCTTCAGGCGAGAGTAAACATGATTTAAGATTTCTTTTCATGCGCGACTTGTACATAATTCACTAGGTGAATACGTGCTTAAATTCACTTAATAAAATGCTTTCAATTACTCCTTCAAGAAAATATTCACATTCGTAGATCTGTTGAATGCACGTATGAAATATATCTATATAATCAAAGATTGCATAGCAATGTGATAAAGGGTCATGATGGATTATTAGCAAGACCTTGAAAGAATAATGGTCCACCAACATAAATATACAAAATCATTTATTTTGAAAACAGTCAAAACACATTGAATGCATCTATACTGTATGGAGAAATTTCCCCTGAATTTCTTTTGCCATACCCATTGGGCTCTGAAGGCACGCCATTTTATTTGCCTTATTACTGTAGCTCCCCAACTGGAGCCTCATTGAGCCACAGGAAATGAATGAAGTCGTACAATTTTGCACTAACACTGACCTGCTTATAATTAAAAACAAAAGTCAAAATCATTCAAGATGAAAACAAATGTGAAATTTTGAGCAAGGTATAACTTTGTGACCTTATATGGAGTTGGGTTAAGTCTCCTCATGTGGTCGGGTCGCATTTGCTCAAGTTGCTCGATGCATCGACCTCTAATGTCTCTTAGAGCTGGTAAAGTGTCTTTCTTTTTATCTTCAAAAAACAGAGTAAGCAAAGTTACTATAGAAAAGTAAAAACTGACAGTCATGATCTGCATGCACTGAATATATGAATTGCAGATAAATGTTGGTAAGCCACTTTATACAGGGTGCAACCTAGTTTTCAGATGAGACAACCATTTCATGCAGAAACAGAAATAATAATACATTTTACAACCAAATTATACAGTTGGTTAATAATGAATCATAGGTTGTCCTTAGTAACAATGTAACAGTTTCCTCTCCCCTAGGCAATAAGCTACTACTGATCTCCATGACTGTTGATAGTTAATTCTCACCTGAACTCCCAGGCCAGTAACATTTCATAAGCTCCTCAACACGCTGTGGCACCACATATGCTCTCTTGGATTCTTGGAAGGGATGACGGCACAGGATTCTTTCTCCCACCTACAAATAAAAGAATATAAAACAATTTTAAGCCTTCATTTTTATCCTACACAGAACCAACTCGCTTGGAGGCAAGACTGAGAAGCCAAGATGCTGGAAACTTGACATAGTTAGAGAAGCAATGAGAGAGAATGGTGCAAGGCTGTCGGTCCATTATTTGGATTTTATATTAAGAAAAAGGATAAAAAATAGCAATTGAATATGGCCTAATTTTTAAGAACAGTATTAGAGGTTCTATCAATAGTTGCATCTACATTACTCAGTGCACATATCCAGCCCACCCTCGAGGAAACCCATATGAATATGTCTAAGGCACTTAATCATTTTGCTTGAGAATAATTACAACAACGCTTAGTTAATACTAATAAACAGTTACATGCTTAAACCAAAGCGTGACAGTTTTTCCTGACTTAATACTACTCCAAAGTGACGGTCCTTAAAAAGTAATCCCATTGGTCAGAATTCCCAACTTGGCATGCTGGTGAAAACATACATAATAGCACTTACTGACATCCCCAACGCTGACTGACTGGGGATCGGGTGTAGAACAATTAAAAAACAAAGATAAAAGATAGATATAGTGTCAGACGAACTATGTCAAAATAATACCTTGGGAGATGGCTCATTTTCTCCAGTCATTATGTCTACCAGGGGATAACCTTCTTTCCCATACAACCTATAGCATCGCTTCTTACATGGAATAGAGACCTATAGATAAAGAAACAAAAATATAATAATTAAATACCAATCAGATTAGTACACTGTCCTGTCAAGTTTAGAATGTTCAAACCTTTGACACATCTTCTGAAAGTTTGATACGAGGTTGATTATTTATTTCAACCAGCTTGAAAACAACACCTAAAGCAGCTTGAGCGTAACATGTAACCAGATATGTACCAATTCCGAAGGCATCAACCTCATGACCCTGTAGAGAAAATGCAATAATTTAAAAAATTATGACAAGAAACTACTTATCCTTGTGCAAACTTACCTTTTTCTCAAGATCAACATAAATAAAGCCATGGAGTTTTGATTTAAACCTCAACACACATCCACACAAAATAAATCTACAATTTATGTTGAAGGGATTCCAACATGATATGAATATGTTCTATGACAAAGAGAACAAAAATTCAAAGAAAAATCTATTAAGAATTTCTATTCAATAAGTTAGCAGTTGCATATTAGGATTGGTCAAAGCCACCTTTTATGCCATTCAGATCCGATGGGAAAATGATTATGGACTTTTGAATTTGAGCTTGGGGCTAAAGCTCAATGCTTGATTACACTCTGAAAACTGGCTTCTAGGCCAAAGTACCACAATGAGGTAGGCAGGTGTGATAATTTACAGTGCTCCTACACTACCAGTAGCCAAATCACACCTTGGAGCTAGGCCTATCACCTCAGCTTCTTCCTTAATTTAAATTCCTTTTTAATTCTTTATAAAACTTTAATTATAAATCCTCAATCTCAGCCATCAGGGATGGCTACCCGTTTCATAAACATCTGCAAGGTCCTGTGGTTAAATAACTTTGGGTTGTTTAAATTAACCTTAGTTTATAGATCTTTTAGTAATATAAACTATTTTTAGAAATTAAGATTGTGACTTCAGCCAGTAAAATTATTTTAGTATTTCTGTTTTCAGTACCAAAACTACTTAATGATATGTTATCCCAATCATGGTAGGAAATCATGTTACATGTAGATGGAAAATTACAAGCCCACAACCCAGAAGTAATATAATGTACATGTATCCACAAAACTACTATTTGAAGGCAATACATACCAAAAATATGATACATTTTGTTAGTTTTCTGTTCCTGACATTTTTAATAATTACTAAAGTACATAAACTAAACTACTCACTTTTCTATCAATTACATTTTGTTTAAATAGAGAAGGAGAAATATTACAATAACTATCCAACCATTTTCGTAAATTACATTTTAAGATCCAAATTTTATATAGCATAAGAAACTTTTGAACACCAAAGCTAAGTCTTGATACAATCCATTAGTATAAATGCAAATGAATGTGTAAGAAATTAACAATTAAAATTTGTATAAAGTATAAACCAACAAATCATGTGCAATAATTTCTTTAAAAGAATTTTTATGCGACACTGAAATTAAACAATGTGCACACACGCCTATGCAAAGCAGCAAACACAGACACTGATCTATAAGAGATAACAAGTTCCAGTTTGCACTGACTAATTACCTGTTTGTTTAAAGCATCTAACGTTTCTTCATTGAGGTCATTACTAGCAGTGATTGCCAACTTCCCAAATTCAGGTATTCCAAATTCCTTCTCAATAGAGCGAAAGAACTTCCTGACCTCACAAGACAAATATGCAAGGTCACCAGAGTCCAATCTAATGCCAACTGCTTTGTATCTGCACGGGACATCATGAAGTTAGTGTTATTTTAAGAGGATGAGCAGGAGGGTACTAAGAGACTAGTTCAAGCCAAAAGTCATTATAATTTATTAGTTATATAACATGATGCAAGTAAGAAGAGATAATGCAGTAAATCAACAACAGGCTGGTGCAATCTTTAAATTGAAAATAACATTACACTATTATAGTAATATAATCTAACATTATTCATTGAAAAGAAAGAAAAGAATTCACCAAAAGAAAACCACATGGATAAAGGCTTCTCAACGAACAAGATATTTGGAACAATATGCATGCAGACTGCATAAAGAAAACAAAAGAACTGCAAAAACAGCATTTCAGCTAATAATCAAGGAAATGCTACACAGAAGCAAGCCCATGGAATAACATTTTCAGGAACAGTGTGCAGTAATACTAAAGAAATATCCAACCAACTGCACCTGTGAGTTCAGATACAGCATCCAGTACACCCTGATCAACATCATTGTGAAGATTGTCATTACATCCATATTATTAGGCACTGGCAGATACTATTGCTATTAAATCCTCTCAGAAAATCTATGCAAATACTACCACAGAATGTCATTTTTCATTCATTTGAAAAAAAAAAACTCTGTATCCCAACCAACTAAAAAACAAAAGGGAACATTAACTACAAAAAATTTGATATTAATGTAAAACTCATAATCAAGTGATGATAATAAGATGAAATACTTCCTGACATACCCTAAATCACTGAGAGCTAATGCAACTGCACAGAAGTTAGGGATTCCACTTCTCATCACCTGTCAACAAATGCAAATGTAATCGACTGAAAAAAATAGCTGGAAAAAGTAAAATACTTAGTGAAGCCATAAAAAAGCAACTTCAGCATTTGACATAATGACATTTGCCAGATGACTATTAGTAACTGGATCTAACAGTACACACAACTGCAAAATTTAACATACTTTCAATGTTAGCAAATACAATAGAGCGTTTGCCAGGCAGAAGTTGGAGGGCAATGAGCGTCACAATATTTAACAGTAAAATAGGTATCACATCACTTATGGACCTTTAGGTATGATTTATCACACAAGTTACCCAGTTTCATTATCCGGGACTTTGTATCTCTGTCGTACAAGAACAACCCATTCAGTTGTGTTATACTCACTTTATTTGAAAAAAGAAGGCACTGACTTGTGATCAGTGTCTCTAAGTATTGAGCACAAGTGCACAACACTACCCACCCATCCTCTCATCTGTTAACCACATAACTAATCTAAATAATAATGTATAAGGAGATTATTCATGTATGTGGTTTGTGTGCCTATGCATCTCTCTCTTTAATTAATTTGCAACTTAATGCTATGCATATAGGGGGGTGCCTCCCATACCTGGACACTGATTTATAAGCACACAATGTTTCACTCATCTTCCCAGTTATGTAAATCACCTATCATTTGTCTCAAAGTCAAATTGATAAAAGATTGTGCAAGAACTGATTCTCACCAATTTTAGTTTCTAACAGTTTCTATTTATCTTAATATTGTTAATCATAGCATCTTCGTCAAGAAACCCAAATCACAAGACATAAATGAGGGATAAGCAAGATTTACCCACAACCATTGGACATATCCGGGTAAAATGATGCCAAGGTTATACATAAATCATGGCTGTTTAAGAAATACAAAGTATACTTACATCATATGTATCTACGAGGGCAAGAAAATTATCAGGAAATGCCATTGCATATGATATGAATGCTGCCAACTCACTTTGATTGGTCTCACCAAAAACACCATTTGATAACTGCAGAGAGGAAACACATTAGTATATTCACTGGCAAATCCATCTTTGATTTTGTAAGAGTGCAAATAAACATACAACAGAATGATGGCTATCATTTATAGCATTGGCATGAAATGTTTATTCATTTTTTTTTTTTAAGAAAGTGAAGAAAACATTAGCACATGTTAAATAATCACGATTTAATATTACACATGACTTCATTTTATTTATATAAACTCAATGTAGTGTTATTGTCTTCTTTTCCCAGTTCTCCAGGGTAAATAATTATATTTCAATTTCCAACTTTATATGAAAAATTAAAAAGAGAAAAATATTCTTTCCTGTGTAGAATGTTCGTTGAAGTATCAAAACACTTCACAATTCGTGTATGTCAATCTCATAAAAATAAAATCATATCACATGTAATACAATTACCTCAAAGCTTAACTTGTTAGAATAAGGCCTGGGATTCTGAGAATGCTTTCTATTAACATCTCTGACACACCAACTAATGGGAAAAACCTTTTAGACTTTAAACATGAAAAAATGATGAGCCCACCGAAAACCTTGTGCTTAAATTTCAAATATATTAGAAGAGTGGGTCAGCAGGTATTGAACATTTAACCACTTGTTTATGAGGCTCGCAAACTATATCAAAGACCTAGTCTTGAAGCTTTAGCTCTTAAGCAAAAGCATAGGTATGGTTTTTATTGAAAATCTCAAACAGTTACTATTCTATTACTAATATGTCCTTTTAACCTGTCAAGGCATTGCAAAATACACAAAAAAGTTGTTTGCTAGGTGTGCATGTTCTTGGTTGACCCACACCAAATGTGCTATAGGTGACCAAACACTACTTGTGTAAATGATGACAGAATCAACCTTTATAGCAAATATATTGAGTAGAAGATTTTGTAAAGACAACTTATATAATATAAAAGCCGATTATCCTTGTCTTTGATTTTGTCTTTCTATTCCAAATAGATTACCATGCATGCAAGCAGCCTTTTTGATGTTTTCTTCTATATTTCCTTTCACTCTAGTGTAAGTCTTCTTTATTCATATTGAAAAACACAAGCAAAGGCTTCTGGCTCTCATGACATGGAAATGCAAATCACAGTAGTTACACTGATTACTGATTCACTAGAACATCACTCGTATATGTCACAGTACTCGAGAGCTTCAAATTGTTGTGTGCTAGAAACATCAAAGTTTGCATTTTTGACACAGGTATAAACATTTTAATATGCAAAGCTATACTACGTTGAGCTTCAGCTTTCAATGCATCCATTTCACTCTCAGGAAATACCTAAGTAGAAAAAACTACTTTAGGGCCTTCACAAAAAAAGAAAAAACCTTTAAATGAGTTATTGCATAAGGATGAAGCTTTATGAAAACCACCATGCTCTCCCACAGACACACACAACAAAAAACAGAAAAGGAGGTAGTTAAGAATCACAGCAGAAAAACAACATTAAAGATGTAAATGTTTGTATCCTGGCACCTGAATTTTGCTCAGCCATGTTTGAACCAGACTAACAAAATCATCACACGTACTTGAACCATCTATTTTGTGAAGTGACTTGTCTGTTATCTCATCAAGGCTCTGCACAAAAGTACACAAAAAATAAAGTAAGCAAAGGAAATATAATAGATAGTGCCTCATTTGCTTCAAGCCATATAAATTACAATACAAACAGCAAAAATCACATATAAAGGCAGCTAGAAATTACAAGGCAGCTTTTAGACTGAGGTAACATTTTTTTAAAAAAGGGGATCTAGAAATCACAGGTTCAGCAAACAATCTCTGTTTACAGGGGTAAGGCTGCATACAACTACACTCCCTAGACCCCCACCCCACACCCAGGTGGGGAGTCTTGTGCACTGGACCCCCATTTTGTTAGGGGATCTACCTTAGTGTTTCATCGTTTCATGTCATCAAAGTCAAACACTCAAAACTTTGAATGTATGGGGTCCAACTGCATATTATTTTGGAAAATGAATAGGACAAAAATTTCATCTGGTCCCTCTGAATTCTACAGTTGCAACTGTCACACTCCAATGTTGAATCTTGATCTATAGAGTAAATATTTGATCTTCCTAGTCCTACATTTTAGTACTCTCCAATGAGGTTCATAAATGTATGAACGAATTACACTGATTTTAATTTTTATGACTTAACCGCATTCCCACCGAACTGCATAGCAGTCCCTCTTTACTTATCATTGAATTATTCCAGGAAAAATTTTAGACTATGCTTGCGATACATAGCAACTTCAAACCATCAAATACAATTCTGTGTCATTAGACATGTTAAAACGTTAGCTTTAAACAGAAACTCTGTCCTTTTACAATTTTGTGCCATTAGACATGTTAAAACGTTAGCTTTAAACAGAAAATCTGTCCTTTCAAATATATATGGAAGATATATTATAATTTACAAATGACAAATATACTTATTGGAAATTCTTTGCATAAACATAACCAAATATTTAACAAATTTCACTAAATTGGTTACACACCATGTATGAACTAACGAAGGCATGGGAATGAGTACCACGAAGGGGTATCCCAAATAACTTTCCTGCTGCAACATTGCTGTTGGCACACATGAAAAAGGTAAGTTATGAAAGGGCCAAGTTACACAAAAGCAAAGGTCAGAAACAACAACTTCACTGAACCAAAATAAAAAAGCCAATGAATATGTACAAGGGACCTTCTGTAGGCCATCTCAGTAATATGGTTGTTTATTTGTCAACTTCGTCTAGTTGTACTTAATTTTAATACTTCAAGACTACAAGTGCAATTGCAACAACAAAAGATCAGAAACAGAAGTGCAAATTACATTGAAAAGGAATGGAAAACTATGGGTTCCTTCCAAAACAATAATTTATAAAACTTTGTATACTTACATCTGACATCTGTGTCGAATCAAACTTAAAATAGTGAGAAAAAAATCAACAATAAAATGATACATAATTTGATGTTCTCTTTTATTGTTTAGCAAATGGAGCTACATTCAGTTCAAGGTTTTATGTCAACCAAACCAAAGAATTTCATCACAATAACCACCACAAAGAAATGCTGATACAAGAAGAATATCTTTATAAGTTGATAATTAATATATTATTTTAATCCTTTCCCTGCATCTCAGAATACAATTCCTCTCCCACTTATTAATTTGCAAAATCAGTTTTCAGTTGGTGCTTGCAACCTGATGGTGTTATTCATGTGACACAAAATGGGATCAGATAAGAGAAGCCACTTGAAAAGATTTAGCTCTACTGTACCACACACTTTTGCTCTGTGATCATGGATTTACCAGTCATTTAACACATTAAAAAAAGTCTAGCACATGGGAAACATTTTATTTAGATTCAATTACAATGTACAAACTAACAGACCATGTCACCAAAAACATGCCCTTCGACCAAAATCAACAACAATAAAGTATCTTTGTTGTTATATATTATAAAAATATCCCAATTTGAAACATATTTAATTAACACTAATAGTAATACTCTAGACAAGATTGGCATTGTAAATATTTTAGACCATCAAACATCAAGCATGACATCTGCTATACAGTACCCATCATGCTAGAATTAAACTGTTTAATTGATAATACCTTGTTGCATCAAATCCACCAATATAGCAGTACTTTGATGCTCCTACTCCACCATCAGGCCCCTACATAGAAATATAAATTTCTTTTAATGAATATTGGTCAGTTTTCCTAAAATTTACTAATCAATATGTATTTTAAATGACTTTGTAACCTGAGCCCTTCTTAATCCAAACTCAAGTAGAGTTTTGGATTTTCCAGCAACATTACGATGCCTTGCAGCATTAGTAGAAACTAATGATGCATAATTAATTAGATTCACAAAAGGTGTTTCCAGCAATTGGACAACCTGCACAATATAAAAGGCAATTTAATGTAAGAAATAGGTCATCTTTGAAAGAAGGTCAGTATTAAAAGAGGTAGTTGATGGTGGGCAAGTACTCACAGCAATTGGACCTTCAACTCTCATCAGGGGAACCTTGGGAAAAACAACTGTTCCCTCAGGAATAGCATACACCTCAACATCAGAGCAGTCAACTCCTCTAAGATAGTCAAAGAATCCATCCTACATTTAATTGATTTTCATTAATAAGTCAGAACATTTTGAAGTGAGTATCTAAATAAAAATGCCAGCAGCATTAAGCCTTTCACAGAATCACAGCACACCTAACATTTGGTCCAACTCTGTTTAAAGAGGAACAAACTAGTCCAATTCTGTTTAAAGAGGAACGCATAACAATGTTGTAAAAGGAAGACATTCCTCTTGAACAAAAAGCATTCACTCTTTGTATCATTTAGATTTCCTAAAGTTACTTTCAGGATATCTAGTTGAAAGAGCTGACACAGTTGACATTTATGATAAAATTTCTGCTTCCCTTATACCTACATCATTTCCTATTATTGAAAGTTTTTCAGCGTTACACCAAAATTCACGACAGAAGGAAACTTCAAATCTTCGCATTTAAATCATCCTACCCACCACCGTAACAAAATGAGCAAGCTACAGCTATAACGACTATAACAATTTGGTTCACTTTACCTCACAAGAGGAAGATAAACTTTCCCTAACAAAATCGATCTCCTCGTCAGTGAGCTTGAAATTAGCTATGAACCTTATGCACTCTTCCAAACCAGCGAAGACAGTATACTCTCCACCAAACGGATTCTTCCGAAAATACAAATCGAACCTGAAACCAAACACAATCCAATCTCGTCACAAACACACATCAACATCAACATCATCATGCATTCGAACATTTAAACAAGTCACAACCAAGTCCAATCCCCAAAACAACCTCACTGAAAGCGCTAGAATTAAACACTAATCATAACAGAATCAAAGACGCTAAAAGCGCTCAATTCAGCAAAAGCACAAAACGACAAGAATCAGTTCCAGTTTCAGTTGCACTTCGTCGGCAACCAAACGAAAAGGAAAAGGAAAAACGACGAATACTGACACAGAACGTTCTAGATGCTTGCCAGCTTTCCAGTAAGCGTAAGCCATGGTGAATTGGTAGAGATCCGTGAGCAGAGGCGTGACCATCGGGTTCGTAGGTCCGTCTATGTCGCCATTCGAAGTCCTCTTGATCGGTCCGTTCTTCTTCGCCTCCATTATTAGGGTTCGTTCTCTCTCGCACACTCTGCTGCAAGTGTTGGTTCTTCTGTGGTCTTGGTTTATTTCAGTTTATGGTTTTGAGTAACGTTGTGTTGCGCGCGCTGTGTATATATTTGGTTCTGATGCAAGCGTGAGCGTCACGCACAAAGAGGGGACCTGCGGTGAAGAGAGAAGAGAATTTATGGCATAGTATTTTCCTAGAAGTATCCCAAGTCCTAAGCTACGACCATTTGAACTTGGAACTAAGAACGGAAAAGATAAATTTAATAAGACAAGCAGAACCCCAGGTTGGCTCGTTGGTGGTTTGTGTGTATAAACTTTGTTTTCTATGCTAAGTGCGATTAAAAACTTAAGAATCTACTTATGAGCGTTTATCGTGTTTTATATTTTATATATTTAATTACTACAATTTTAAAGGAGTGTACTGACTCTCAACATAAAAAATTGTTGGATAAAATATAATTTTTATATATATTTTTTAGTTTAGTCTTTCTTAAGTTTAAAAAATTTTATTTTAATTTTTTAAAATATTTTTGTTAAACTAAATTCATTTTTTCATTCATTTTTAATATTAATTATGTTAATGTGAAATTTATTATGTGTCACCAAATTGATTAAAGTGGTGTAATAAATTAATAAAATAATTCATTTTGTTTAATAAAGTTATTGTAAAAGACTAAAATAAATGTTTTTAAATTTAAGAGACGAAACTCAAAAAATATAAAGATGAAAAACTAAATTTCTATTTTAACGAAAGATTTTACATTAGCAATTACTTAAGAAATATTTTTATATGACTTCTTAAATAATGATTATCAAAATTAATATATTTATCATATATGATAATTTATAGTTGAATTATAATAAGATAAAATATTTACTTTATTAGTATATATTATTTTAAATAAATTAAAAATTAGGTATATTGTTTTATAAATTAAAATTCAATCAAGAAAATATCTTTTCTTTTATTACTTAAAGTAATATACAATAGAGTAAATTTTTCCCCTCTAAAAATTAAAGATTATTTTTGTAAATTCTAATGAATTAAAATATTTTTAAAAATTAAAAAAATAATTAAATAAAAATAATA
>JAMLFT010000592.1:0-39721 GCA_026544285.1 Pachyrhizus erosus
ATAAATAAAAAAATTATTTTATTTTATTTTTATCAGATAATTTATAAAATCATCTCACTTTTATTTTTTATTTTTTCTTCTTTTCTATCACATTTTTCCTTAAATTAAACATACCCTAAATTTTTATCATCAGTATATAATTATATGATGTAAATGTACTATTTTTACCGTCAAAAAATGTCTCTCACTCCATATGTCTCCAACCTTTAATAATGTTAAAATAAGTTAAATATTTTCTAAAGAAAAATAAAACAACCCATCACGATATCCAAATAACATTATGAGTATAGATGATATTATAATTGTAGTAACGTGTAAGGTCGTTAAAAGATCACCGGTAGTAATTAAATACTTAAATATGAAAAATAAGATTTTTTAATTTTAATTTTTTTTAAAAATTATTTTAATTATTATTATCAAATAATAACATTAAATAATAATATAATAAAAAAATTATACATAATTATCCTATTTAATGATATGAAAAATTATTAATTTTCGATGTCATATCATCACATTCAAAAACATCATATACTAAAATAAAAAATTATTTGACAATAAAGATTAAAATAATTAAATTAAAAAATAAATAATTTTCTTAAAATAATTAAAATAAAAAGAATTATATTTTAAGAATAAATTTATATTTAAGTCTTAAATATAGCAACATACTTTTAAAAAAATCAAATAAATAATTCACTTGCTGATCATATCCAGTGAATTGTGAATAGTCTAAAACTCAGATAGATCATCCTATAACTATGCTTTATTTTTACAATATAAGAATATCTCTTATAGGAGTTGTAACTTCCCATAACAAACAAGAAATTGCACCCCAAAAAAAATTGAATCATTAGAGCTTACAGATGTAGCAGTTCATATAATGAACAATTGCTCATATGAATAACTAGTCTATCTTATCACATGCTTTGAATTCATTCTCTCTCTTTTTGAATAAAATGTAATACAGATCTAAGGCTCAATTAGTAATTCTCGTGTCATAAAACCATTGTCCTAGTTCTCCGTATTTCACGCCTGTCATTGATGACTTCTGTATACCAAACCAATGGTTATATTCCAAACCAAGGGACACATTAGATGGAGTCGTTTCTTAAAAGTAAGGCCACGAACATGGAATTTAGAAACACTACATTGGTATGAAAAAAGTAAACTCCTACACCTCAGTCACCCCAACATCTTTTAAGAGAAACTAGCCTCAAAGTAGCAAAAAATAATAACAAAAGTTCTCACTTTTGTGATCACTAGAATGATATATATATAAATTTGATAAATCCAAAATATACTTTACCTCCTATATATCTCATTTACAGTTTCTTTAAGTCTCCCGTTCGGGCTAGGGCATTCACTGTTACACGTTCAATACAAAAAATATCCAATGTGTCAAAACTAATACACTTCCTCTTTTTTTTTTTTTTTTTTTCTGTCCCTTGCATGGACATGCATCAAAATTAAGCCCCACACAGCCACATACTCACATCCCTTTAAATCTTCCCCAACACAGATGCTTACTTTGCTTTCTGCTTCCATTTCTTCCTCCTTTTCCACTTTGAGGTTAATATATCATTTCCTTATCTTTTGCCTACTGATAAATTAATCATCCCAGTCATTTTCCCATCCATCTTTGTTTGAAGATCTAGAAGTAAGGCCATTCGCCGAGATGCTTCCCACATGTGCTGCCGGTGACTTCACTGCCACATTGTCGTCCCAATCATCATCCCAATCCTGATCCCAACCTTCTGCGGATTCCACATTGGTAGCTGCAGCAGACTCAGGCAGTGCCATTTCAAGCTCTTGATATGGAACCTCATCGTGACGTTTCTTCCTGCATGCGCAGCAAGCCCACGTTCCTCCAAAGACCAGTACCATCAATATAAGGAAATAGGCACCATTTACTGGTGTTAAAATTTTGTCATAAGAAGGAAGACGCAGAATGGAATTTTCTTCAGGTTTATGAGTACCCACGTGAAGTACACAATCCCCTTTTCCAGCATTTAAAGTCAGTAAGGTACTTTCACTGCTATTTCGTGGGAGGCTGACCTGAAAAACAAGAGTGAAAAAGCAATTAGGTAACTGTAGATACAAAATGTAATCGAGTGCAGCGAAGAAATTCAGGTCATCAATTTATTTCTCTCCGAACTTATGTAACTGAACACCTAAAACAATAAAATACAGAACACACAAGGTTGAACAGATGATTTTGAGATAGCATGTACAAAAACAACAGGAGACAAGTGATTTTTACATGTAAGATCACCTTGTTCTTCCAAGCCAGAGGCACAAGGAAGAGCAAGAAGTGTGAGCCATGTAGTGGTGTTGGTAGAGTAAGAGCAGGTAGTGAAACAACAATTGACTGGATTTGTAAATCCCATGATTTAAATCATGGCAAGGTTTGTGAAAGAATTGCTTTCTTATGGTAAGTAGATACAAAACAAAAACTATAATCACAGAGTACTGTATGTTTGGGTGGGTTGAACAAAATGAACTGAAATGGAAAATAAAGGAACAGTCAACCCCTTATTTGAATGGAATGATGAGCTCCTTAGGAACACAACACTTTCGGCCTATATCCCATTGATTGAAGAGAAACTGTAGAGAAATTTGACTGATATTTAATGAACATTCAGATTCTCCTGCCAAAAATAAGAGATTTTTAAATTATGAAAAGTTTGATGATAAAGAAAAAAAATCTAAAATCTTTTTTCCTTACTCCCCTTCTATTTTACAAGTATCTTGATTCTCTTCTTTATACTGAAATAAATGGAGGAATAATCATTTAGTGTCCTTTCCATTTTACTTCATAACTTAATAATCGTTACATTTCCTTCTATTCCATACATCCAAATGAACATTAAGATTCTAAAATTTTATAGCTCAGTGAGTCCTGAAAATGATAAAATAAATTCAATTTATCCAAAACTCTGTCAAATGTTTACTGATATTTTTTAACAAATGACATTTTGTCCAAAATAATACCGAGTTATGTTCTGTTTGTCTCACACACAAAAAAAAAAAAAACAAAAAAAAAAACAATGAGTTAAGATAGTGGCTAGGAAGCTGTACATCTTAGGCTTTTGCTTCAGTTTAAGACAGAAGGGGTACAAGGAATTAATTAGTAACTTGATAGTTGATACATAAATAAAAACATCAATAAAAAAAAAGGTCAGCTTAAAATAAAATGATTGATACCTTTTCTGTTTTATTTTTGTCAACTTCTACATCTCCAAGGTTATTTTCAAAATCAGTACGAAGCTTCACTGTGATGTTGCCATCTCCTTTATTTTGAAGAAGAACAACCAAGTATTTGGAATCTGGTTGTTTTTACAAGGAATGTGAATACAAATAAGTTCATAATGTTGACTTTTGCGAGAAAACAAGTAATACTACATTAGTAAAAATGATTGACCTATAGTTTCAATACAAATAACATGTTTCAGTACACCTGAACAATTCATAGTTAATATTTCACCAATTGTTCCACTTACTTGAAAAATTAATACAATGGTACCACTGTACCAGTACTCATGCAAAAACAAAGGGTGCTGAAGGAATCTCTTATAAATAAATGTCATCTAAAATAGACAGGTGCATACAGAACTATTGCTTGGTTTGTTTCTTTGCATGATGATCAAGGACCCAAAGCCACAAATCCACAGTCCACACACATCTGACAGTCAAAGTTCTGAAAGCAAGCTGGATCAGACTGACTAGTTCAACAGGTTGAACTAAACTAACCAATATAGAAGTTTAGGCAGTGTCTTGTAAGCAATTATTTCTTAAATGAAAGTGAATAGGAATATAGTAATCCTGATCCAGTTTCTTAAGCAGAGGATTGGTCCTAGTTCATGAACAAGCTCCACCACTTAGAAGAAATTATTGGTTAAAACTTAAACGAAGGGTCAACATGTTTTTAGTCTCTATAAATATAGCAAATTTTTGTTTAAGTCCTTAAAAAATGTTGATTTTGGTCCTCATTTAAAAATTTGAAAGCGGTTCCTATTAGTTACTATTTAATGATGATGAGACATGCATCTAAACAAGTAACATCAGCGAACACTTTGACATGGCATGTCTAGATATGTGACATCATCACTAACTAGTAATAGAGACCATTTCAAAATTTTTAAAATCTATGACGACCAAAATCAACAAAAAAAAAAAAGAATTTTGATGGACGAAAATAAAAATTCTTCACATCTAGATGGAGAAAAAACATATTTAGTCTTAAAACAAAATATTTCTAGTTTAGAAACAATGAATCACCTTTTTTATAAAATATATTTATCAACATAAAGGGAAGGAGAATACAAATAGGATGGAAGATAATAAATACTCCCAAAAAATTTAAAAAGGAGGAAAAAAAACCAGAAGTTGTTATTGTAGAATAGCTACTCAATCTCTGGTAAAAGGAACCTCCTTAGAAAGACCAGGTGCTTTACACAGTGCAGAAACTAAACACCTAATCTTGTTCAAAAGCAGCTTCTTACCTAAAGATGAGAGGAATAGGGTCTTCTTGATTCCTTTCCTGCTTTTTTATTTTAAAAACTGTTTTCTAAAACAATTCCACTCTACTCAACAATCAATTTCACATCTAAAATCTATTATGTTTTGAAAATTGTTTCCAAAACAAGTGTTTCAAAAACCAAAAAATAGAAACAACTGAAAGATGTTTTCTCATCTTCTATTTTCTTAAGTGCTTTAATCAAGTACTCGGGAGAAACTATTGGAAAACACAAATGTGCTCAAGGGAAACACCTTCAAATGGGCTCAAGACTCGAGACAAACAAATTTTAGAAAACAGAATACTGTTTATCAAAACAGTAAACAAATAAAACCTTATACACCAGCAAAATACACCAAAGTGTAACAAATAATGCACATTGCTACAAACATTTGGCTTTTTCACTTGTGCCAAAACCAGTAAAACTAATCATAAAAGCTGGTCCAAGAACTTAAAAGACACCAAAAATTCTCAAAAATAGCCTAACAATGAATTCTGTGCAGTATAGTTAATGGCAGGTGGCAGTTCATGGTGGCAAACCAAAAAAAAGGCAGTAGCATGACAGCTATAATAAAAATATAATGCATACATATATACACAAAGAAACAGAGCACTATTGCCCAAAAAAACATAGTATCATCAGAAAAATGGAGGGCAGAATCAATAGGGAAAAAAAAAGAAATAAGAGATCGAAGAGAAAAACAATTGGTCAGTTGCCATATAAGGTAACTGGAAAATGGAGGAGAAAAGGGGGAGAGAGAGAGAGAGATTGGGAATAAGAAAGGGGAGGTGGGTCACTGGAAAAAGCAGGTCACCTTAGGTGAAAATCTTTGCCAGCAGAGGTAAAGAGGAAAAACGAAAACAGAGATGGAAGTCTGCTGAAA
Organism: Pachyrhizus erosus; assembly: GCA_026544285.1. Lineage (NCBI taxonomy): Eukaryota > Viridiplantae > Streptophyta > Magnoliopsida > Fabales > Fabaceae > Pachyrhizus > Pachyrhizus erosus. The sequence continues at coordinate 5,404 of JAMLFT010000592.1, forward strand.
TTGTAAAGAGGTGGATGCTGGTCTCTCCACAAACTTTTGTTCACTCAAGCTTATGGATCAAGGATATACCCATGCAAATGGGACAGGTTGGACCAAAGTGATCCACTTTTTTTTTGGAGGGGGGGGGGGTGCATTTTCTGGGTATGTGGCACCATGAGCATAGCGATCACCACAGTAATGGCACAAGAATCTACCATAACATAGTGCCTTGTTGAAAAACCACCATGCCATACTGCCATGGCATTGCCATAGCCCATAACCACTTTTGACAACACTGATTCTGTGTAGCAGAAGCAAAACATGTAAAAATAAATGAGGACAGATTAGTTGCACCAAACAAAACACACTTGATTAACTAAGCAGTGATCATTCACTGATCGGTGGTCAATTATTCTCAAAATGAAACCATCAAGAAATACCCACTTTTGTGATTTTTCTATAATTCACATAGAGAGAGCATTGTTGAAATTGCTACAACTAATAATTGATTCACTGGACTATGAGCAATCAGGATTACCAAAGGTTAGGGTGGAAGGGGTGGGGTTACTGTAAAATATTGTCTTACGTGATTATTTCAATTTTGAAAAACTAGTTCTTAATATCACATCATGTCGATAGCTTCTATGTCAAAAGTAGTTCAAAATTCAAATGAAAAACTAATCAGTTTTATTCAAAATAAAAAGTTCCCTTATATCTTTTTCCCTTTCTTTTTACCTTATTTAAAATTTCTATAGAAAAAGGTCACCAAAATTTACTCAACAAAAAATGTTATTAACTAGTTCAAAATCAAAATTTAGACAAACTAAGAACTATTTAGATTTAAGAACAGATTCCATTTTATGAAACTAACTTTAAAATTTGTCAAACAGTCCCTTAAGAATCTAGATCATAATTGCATTTCACAAAGCCAGGAATTAAATTGAGACCAAAAAACAAACAATAGCCTATCCCACTAGGAAACACAATTTTTGGATCAGTGATAAATTTGAAACCAAGTAAATTCAATAATTTTGCTTCGGCTGCATTTGTGTTCTTTGAATCAAAGTTTTTTTTTTTTCAGAAAATTGTCCTATAAACAGAAGAAACAGAAGATGAGCTTTGTTTCCATTTAGTTCCTGTTTTTCATTTTCTTATACAAAAAGGTAAAAATAGTGTGGGCAGAAGGAGATAGCATCAATTTCAAGAGCTTTGAAATAAAAAATTTCCAGTCAATTAACCAAAATTTTTGTCCAAGGGTTCTCTTTCAATCTACGTTGTATAGTATTGCCATTCGATTATGCAACTTAACTGACAGCATTCACCTTTTAACAACACTTAATTTTCTTCTAGTTGCATTTTCTAATCTGGAACACTCAGTGATCCAGACACTGCTGATTTGGTAAATAGAATCTAACAAGAATTCCATACCATCCAAAGACTAAGCAGTTTAATATGATCATCCTGAACTAAGCAGAAACTTGTCAAAGAAGCAAATTGCCCTGGTCTGTGTGCGTGTGCGCAGTGAATGCCCTCCTACTATGAACTCATAAACAGCAACCAATAACACTTGCACTAAAACAACATTACAAAAACACAAAAACAAACCATTGATTGATGATTATGAGACTCAATGAAATAACCAAAAGCAATGCTGAATAGTGAGTACCAAGTTTCGAAATGCAAGCAAGCATGTGCCCCTCATCCTTGCACATGTTGAACCCGTCACAAGTGTCAGTGGTGCTAGAATGTGAAATTTTCATGCCCTCAGTTTTGTCCTTCCCTTTTTCCTGACCCTTGCTACCACCATCACCATTTTTTGGTGGAGGAGGTACACTCACAGGAGGAGCTGAATTCTTCTTCCCTTTTTCATCATCATTTCCATTCGCCATTTTAGGCAAAGGTTGTGGTTGTGGAGTTGGGGAAGAAATAGGACCACTCCCATTGGTGGAAGGTGAACCCCCTTTGACCTTGTTTGTGTCACCAACAGGGTTTGAATCCTAAAGGCGAAAACTTTATTCAACCACGTAAGAAAAAATAAAAAATTCAAAAACATAAAAGTTATATTCAAAGCAGGAAGCACGAGAAAGAAACTAACCTTTAATTTAGTATCTTTTGGATCAGGACCAATCAACTTTCGGAGTTTCAGAACAAAGGAAGCGTCAGAAACATCAAACATAATCAGAGACAACAACAAAAGTGCCAGTAGCATGCGTGTTCTCATTGTGATCGAGCTGCAACAGCCTCAAACACACACCTTTGAATTTTTTATTAAAAAATTGGAAACAAATTGGGAGGGAGAAAACAACACAGGAAGAATATAGGGAGAGAAATCAGAAGAAACCTTATCAGGGGAAATCAGTGGGTGGCGTGGAAGTGGGAAAATGAATGGAAAAGCTGGAAATAATGATAATAATAATAATAAAGAGCTCTTTGGAATGGAATCTGAAAGAGAAGGAAGAAGAAACCTGAAAAAATTGTGGGGTTTTTTTTTTCTTTTAATTTATTTTGGAGTTGGATTGGAGCGTAGACTTTGTAAATTGGGAATTACGAAAAGAAAAAAGGGAAGACTTGACGCAGTCTGCTTCAACAAGATACTCTCTCTCTCTTGTTAGAGGAGAGAGATTGAAACGAACGAAGAACGAGTATGCGGAAATATGGGCCGGGTTCGTGTTTCAAATGGGCCGGGCTTCTGAGATGTCCGTGGCTTCGTTCATGGGCTTTAGTCGTTTTCAGTGAAAAAACATAAACGTCATTAATGATCATTTGAAAGAAAGAAAAAGACAAAAAAGTAATTAATCCTATCCCGATTAATTCTTTCAAAGTATAAAAATTATTAAAGTGATTTTTATTTTTTTCAAACGAAGCGTTCCCTACACACATGGTTAGGGAAGAAAATAAATTTAGTTGTTGGGAGGGTAAAACCTAGATGACTAGGCATATGCCAAATTAGGGATGATAATGAACTAACATAGTTTGAATCTAAGTATTCAACCATTTCAGGATTACTGACTGAACTTCTATATGCGAGAATGTAATCATTTGTGCCTTGTAAGCACTTACAAACCTTCTTTTGCATGTTTCCAAATTATTTATTTTAAGATTACTTTGATATTTGTCCAACATTCCAGCAACAAAATTAATATTCAATCAAGTACATGTTTGGACATATACCAAGCTCCTAACCCTTTTTTTATTTTTTATTTTTGTGCAATAGAGGGCATAGAGGCCTTAGAGAAAATTTTTATTAAAATCCATGAGGAAAGACAATACTAGCTAGCTACATCAGCTAAAGCAAACAGAAATGAAAGTAGGAATATAATCAAATATTATTTTTACACTGTCCATGTAGTGTGAGCCCAAATTTAGAAAGAGCATCCCCACCTTATTTGCCTTACAGAAAATATTGAACCAAGAATAAATTCCCCTCTCACAGTGAAGTCCTTGATCAATGTCACCAACTGAAAACAATTGTGCAAACAATCACAAGCTCCATCAACCAAAGTAATGGCCTGTTTCTAATCAAATTCAACACATAACTTGGTGAGACCTCTATCTTTGCTCCTATCCCCTTATACATAAGGAAGACCTTCAATTATATTTGCTCTAACTAATTTATAAGACAATGCGTTTGACCAAACTTTTGATTTTCTAAATAAATAATTAAAAACAAGTATATTATATTTATCTATTGGTATAAATATAACGATACAGATTACACACGTACATGTATATAATATTAACAATTAATTTTTCTATTTAATATTTATAATTACTTTTGAATTAATTACATGACAATCACATGATAAAGTGGCGAAGAGATAAGTTTGATTTTAAAGTTTGTAGCAATTAAAAATTAATCAAAATTTGTAACATGAGAAATCTTAGAAATACCTTTTTAATTATTCTCTTTTTAATACTCTCGTTGAAATTTACATAAAATCTCCAATTTTAATCATTTTTAATAAATTTTAGCTTCAATTTTAATAATTTTTAGTAAAATTTAATCAATCACATAGATAGTATAAAAAAAGAATGTTGTTAACTTTTTCTAACATGATAAAACTATAAAAAAAAATAATGATTTTAAATTTTGAAAGGATTAAAGTCAAACAAAACTATTTTACTAAAAGTAAAACCAACATTCACTCATTTTAAATTGACTAAAAATAATAATTTAAAATTTAAAAGAATTAAAAACAAAAATTTACAAAGACCAAAATCAAAACATATTTATTTTACAAATATTAAAACATATTTAAACATATCTAATATTTCACAAAGATAAAAAAATATTTTGTTCTTAAAAAAATACATGTCATAACTTTTGATTCATTAATCTTTAGTAATATGTATATTTTTTTTCTCTACGCATTATATTTTTATGGAAAAATTAAAAAAATAAACAACTAAGTTGTTATTAAATTTTGATTCATTTACAAAACGTGCGTTTAGAGCATTTACAAATAAGTATCTCTCTATAAATACTTAAATGGATTTCACTTGTTTAGATAATTTATTTTTACTCTTTTTAATTTAAATCCCTCAAATTTCTCTCACTCAATATTTCTTTTTTCTTATCTTTTATACATTTTAAATGGGTTCTACTATTATATATTAGACATTATATAGATATATTTATTATTAAAAAATTGTGGTGTGGATCTAACGGTGAAGATGGGATCTAGCTGGTGGTTGTATACCCCACAAGAGATAGAGGAAAGAGTTTTTTTTGAGTTGTTGTGTCAGTTACCAGAGGAGAACTTCATGGTGGAAAGTGCGATATTGAGGGCATTGTTTTGTATCAACGATAAGGGTGCTTTTTATTCTGAAATTGTTGAGGTTATCCCACTGGGGAACGTTAATTATGGTGCCGTAATTTTAATAAAGGTAGATTAGGATTTACTACTATTTTAACTTTTGTTCTTTTGAATCTGATTGTGTATTTTGTTGACGTTGTTGTTGAAAGATTATAATAGTATAGGATTATAAGGTCCTCCTACCATGAAGTATGAACCCACTTTATTAAGGTCCTATTTATTTGTTCACCACGTTTCTTGAAGTAATTTTTCATGCTGCTGGAAGCAATTTTTGTTATAATTGAAATTTGTTTGTCCATCCATCAATCATGTTTAAGAAAATTTTAGTGGACAAAATCTATACAAATTAATATATAGGTTTCAAATAGAAATATAAAACTGTGTACTCTTCATGCTCTTTAGGCTGACTTTCAAGCTACAAATGGCTTAGTTCTTTTAGCTTCATTCACCTGTTTGACTCATGATCGTGGACTGTTTGTTTGAAGTTTTGGACCAAATTTGAGATTAAGCTTCAAATTATACTTGCACTGTACTCTTCAAGATTTGGATCAAGTTATGAGGTCAACTTATGAGACTGAGTAGATACTTCAATCAAATGAAGCTAGACTCTTTACCTTATCTTGTGATCGATCAAGTTGGGCATAACTGTATGTCCTAAAGAATGGTTAGGTACTAAATGAGAGCCACAATCGAATGAAGATATCCCCATGATATCCCCAGGCTCCTAGCTCGAGTTAGAATTCCACATTTAAATGGATTGGTCATAAAAGATATGTGTATGACTTCTGAAAATTTTCTCCGACTAGAACAGCAATGAAACACAAGTTTTTATTTATTTATTATTGTACATGTTATATATAATGAATCATATGTTAACTTTAACAAATAATAAAAACTGTCTATATCTTATTAACATTTCTCATCAATTTGTCCTCTTTAAACATTCTTTGGAAATGTGTCTAATTTCTATAAAAAAAAAATTAGTATTTTGCGTCGTTATTTCATTACTTTTTTGGGTCTTGGGAGGCCCTGTTTTTCATTGTCTGATGTGTGCTATTAGGTTTTAGTGCATCTCTTGGATATATATATTTTGACACGTAAAATCCTATTCTGCATCTAGTGAGAGAGAGAGAGAGGCCAAAGAAACAAGCAGGGGGCAAATTCATCTTGCATATGATCTAATTTTTATAGGCATCGATTATTTGAGCTAGCACTTTTGGGAGGTTAATTATAGTAATGTTTTTATGGTAGAAGCAAGAAAATAAAACTTAAATGTATTACACGAATTAAATCATTATACATGTCCTTTTGTGAAACTTCTTTGGCACATGATCTTCCTAGAGAAGCATGCATGGAAGGACGAAACACATTTTCTGTCAGGCAAGAAAGAATAAAGCGTTGCATATAATATATATATATATATATATAGCTTCTGGATTACAAAGTTAAGATCCTAAACATACCCCAATATTTGTTTTTTTGTCTATACAATTTAAACTATGCAATAAGTGGGCCAAAATAATTAAAAAAGCAACATCTTTTTTTAATTAAGAAAAAAATCTAGATGCCTAAATTAGTAAAAGTGTTGTCAGCAATTACTTAATAGTTATAGAATCAAAAGATAAAATTTTAAATAGAAATGATACAAACGAAGATCTATTGATATTATCAAATATTGTCTTTAATATAACAGTTAACAGAATTACATTAGTAATTATACTTAATTAGAGAACTAAATATGAATTATTAATGGTTTCTTTGTTTCAAAAGTTAGGAAAATGTATTTTCATAAAATTAATTTTAAATTGTCGAACTTAACTAAAGTGTGTATTTAAATTAATCTCAACTATAAATTGGGGTGTGTTGGAAAACCATTAAAATGACATCTAACAAAGATTCGCACATTTCAATACATAAACAGCAAAATAATGTGAGTTGGTGGATTGGAATATGTGGTGAGTTCAGTTTGTATCTGTAGTTTCCACATGTTGTATGAATTGACGTAAAAAAATGGGTTATGCCAATGTGTTTGAGCATGCACTCTCGAGGTTTTTAACCTTTTGAATGTGGTTTTCCACGTCCAAAACGTGTGTCCAAAAACAAACAAACTCTATAAGTGCCTTAGCAATGAGATTCCAAACGCGCCATGGAAACACCAAAATAAACGGCTATGACCTCACTGAAAATGTTGGTTTTGAAAAATGTGACAGTGATGTCATGTTGAAAGTGATGAATCGGATACTTAGTTTAGATAACGACGACTCCTCGAACAAGCAATCTTTAACCTAACAAAAGTAGAAAAGCAATAGACACTAAAACATAATCAAAGGAAGCCTTTAAGCTTCCAAAGCCACACACACTCTAAAATAAAATCAATCTCAGTTCAGTTTTAAACAAGTGAAGAAAATGGCAGTGGTTGGAACGAGGTTTGGGGACGAACAAAGCACTCTGTTGGACGAGTTTGAGAGGCTATCGTTTGAGGCACACGCGGCACAGCTCAATAGGGTCATGCTGGGTCGGAGCCTTTCAGAACCAAAGTTGCACAAGTCACAGTCGCGATTCATAAGCATGGCTCCGTTACCTCTGGTGAATCAAGTGATGCAAGGGCAAACACGTCATCATAGTCGTGGCTCCGGGTTTCACAAGGTGTTGAAGAAATTGCTGAAACCCATTCTTGGAAGGAAGAGAGGGACCAGAAAACAGGTTTCTGGTGATAAAGATTTACTTTCTTTCAAGGCCTTCAGCAGATCACTACGGTGCTGAATTCTGATCTATATGCCAAATACCAATGTCTTCATTCTTGTCTCTCTATTATGTTATCTATTATGTAAGCTACGTACTGTGATGTCTTTTTGTCCCAAATTGTGTCTCCACAACGTTCAGACATGGAATTGCAAACCTCTTTATATTTTTGCGTCAAACACTGCTTTATGGTATTCTAATGCCTACTCCGCATGTAAAGTCCTACGTGGTACTTCTGGTGGTTCCCAACTGAAATGCACAGCTTATACATATAGTGAGATAGAGGTTTTTTTTTTTAATAAATGAATAAAATAAATTTTTTGTTATTCTTATTCCCTCTTCCTTGAAGATCAGTGAGTATCACATAATTTTGTACTGTGCAATGATTTTCCTCCTAAGATGTATACCTTATTTTATTGAAGCGTGTTTATAAGATATTGAAAATGATTCTTAGATAAATCTTTGATGTTTACATTTTGAGAGAGAGAAAAAAAATTGATATGTTTGGTAATATAAAATAACAAAAAGAAAGAAATAAATCATTATCCTATTAAAAGAAAAAGAATATTAATAAAGTGTTTGTAGAGAAAAAAGCAGCAAATCAGATTATGTTTAAGTGAGTGTAGAATATAATATGATAAAAGTTAAATGTATAAAACATGGACTCTTTTACTAAATATGGGTCAAAGTAATTTAAATTTGTGCTAATATATTTAGTTCATCATTTATGCCCAAAGAAAAATTCATATCTTTGTATAGTTGATCTCATATTTATTTTTTAGTTGTTTGTTTTTTAGAATATGAGATTACATACATACTTATCATTCTTATAGTATGTCTTAGAAGTTTTGAATAAGAGACTAACTAACAAAATACTCACCTAATCTCTTAAAGAGTGTGTAGTATGTTAAATTAGTAGAAAAATAATGTCAATCAACACGTTTGGATAAAAAAAAATATATTCACTACAACAAGATATCTTGTACAAGAAAATAAAGATAAGTTATATATTTTATCTTATCATAGTGATTACTTAATATTTACATTTAATGTACTTAATGGTCATTTTCTCTTTTAAAACACTTATACAAGTAAGATTAAAGCTTAAAGAAAACAAGGGATAACAACTAGTTTTTTTTATGATTATCCATAAATATGTTAGAAGTTTATGAAGTAGTGTAGATATTTCAATGAACTTTTATTGTATTTATGATATAAAAACTCTCTCGTAATCTTATTATCTTAGTGAAATCATAAATTATATTTGTATATTCATTTGATAAAACTATTATGATTGTGATGTTATCCTCAACTAAATATTTATGATTAGTTAAGCTTGATTTAATTGTGTTAAAAAATGCTTAGAATATTTGTTTAAAAATATAAAACTACTTGGTTGAGAAATCAAAAATAATTTTAAAACTATATATCTTATAAAAAATAGTGAAATTGATGGTAAACTAAGAATTAAACATAATTTTGATAGTAAAAATGAATTAGTATAAAAAAATTATTATTTTTTCTTGATTTATTACTTTTTGTTATCCAGTCCTATATTTCAAAATATGTTATCTTGATTTTGAAAAAGGGTTTTATAACAAAAGTTTCTTGAACACAGTTTTTGTTTTAAATGCTTTTAACAAATTGACAAAACTCGCATATAAACAAAAGATTTATGAAAAAAAAATATAAAATATAATTCAATTTCCTTCTTATGTTTCGTTATGTTTTACATTATTTTATTAAAAATTTCCTTTATATTTTTTTTAGAATTCTTCAATACTCCTTTTGGTTTTCATCAAATATAATTTCTTTAAAACATAAAACCATCAATTAATTCATTTATATTCTCACATTTCATTTAAAAAATATTAAGAAATGAAAATAAAATTAAAAATATATTATTCTAATTTTTAATATGATAAATTATTTAAAATAAACTAAAATATGAAAAGTGATCATAATTAAAAATATATGGTTAGCAAATTTCAATGGTCCGACAAAGTAATTAGATAGGTCTTTTTTTTATATATATATATTCATTCTAGGCTCGGCTTAGCAGTAGAAATTGCAATAACTTTATATTCAGATTTTATTGTCATCCTAAAATATAATCTTCTTGTTGGGTGACATAGTATGCAAAAAACAAATAAGAAAAGTCTTTTTTTATAAAATTTTATACTCATTAGTTACTTCGATCAATAATTAATTTATTTAATTCAGTTTAGGTAATTTATTAACTTTCAAGTTGCGACTATTTCTTTTTTCAGTTTTGAGCTTTTTTTTAAAAAAAACTTTGAGCTAACTTATCTGCTACTCTTATCAAATCCATGTCACGGATGCAAAATCCATCTTCATAGACAGACACAAGTCACACAATAGCAACACTTCCTCGTTCAATGTCCATCGTCATGCCTTCTCCAATGCCCACGTGCTACCATGTTCTTCAATCTCACACCCCTCTTTTCACCAACATTGCCGCCAAAATCAACAACGACACCATTAGTATCCGACCAGGTAAGACCACACTTTCTTTCTCTGCCATAAAGCAGACAACAACAAATGACCTTAATTTTGAGGACACAACTGCTAGGTTTCGAATCAAAGGTCTTGTCCACAGGATCACAACCTTATCCTCCTGCAACACCAAACCCCAGATGCTACAAATCCTAGAGAAAGACCCTGAATTCCAAACCATATCAGATTTCAATCACCTTCTCATGGCTCTAGTAATTGCACAAGAACCTGATATTTGTCTTGGTATCTTCACAAAGTTACATTCTTTCCAACTTGAGCCAGATTGTTGCACCCACTCCATCATGATAAGGTGCTACTGTGAGAAAAATGACATGGATAAAGCCAAGAGAGCATTGGACACTGCTCTGGAAAAAGGGTTTCTACCAGATGCTGCAACCTTCACCGTTCTCATAAACTTCCTTTGCAAAAGGGGGAGAGTGAACAAGGCAAGGGAGGTTTTTGAGGTCATGGGTGGAAAGGGTTACACGATTAGTGTTCATGCACAAAATTGCTTGCTTAAGGGTTTGTCCTATGTGGGGAAGGTGGATGAAGCACTTGAGATGTTGATGGGCATGAAGGGAACCTCATTGGAGCCTGATGTTTATTCCTACACTGCTGTGATGGATGGGTTGTGCAAAGTTGGTAGGTCAGGTGAAGCAATGGAGTTGCTCAATGAAGCTGTTAGAATGGGGGTGGTGCCCAATGTGGTTACTTTCAACACTTTGCTTCAAGGGTATTCTAGAGAGGGGAGGCCAATGAAGGGTGTTGCTGTTTTAGAGATGATGAGGGAGTATGGGTGTGTTCCTGATTGTGTTAGTTATAGCACTGTGTTACATGGGTTGTTGAAGTGGAATGAAGTTATAGCAGCCCTTGGGGTCTACAAGGAAATGGTGGGGCTTGGATTGGAGGTGGATGCGAGGATGATGGGGACTCTAGTGAGGCGTTTGTGTAAGAAGTCGTGGAAGGAAAAAGGTCTGCTTCAAGATGCACATGAGGTGTTTGAGAAAATGAAAGCAAAGGGTTTGGTGGTTGACCAGAGGACAAGTTGATGGTTCAGGCACTGTGTGAGGGGAGGAGGTTTGATCAGGCTTTGGCAAAGTTGAATGAGATGGTTAGATTGGGATATTATCCTGAGGTAATTACCTTTGACAAGATGATTCAAGGGCTTTGTGATGGAGGAAGTGTGGATGATGCAGTGTCAACTTTGGTCCTTTTGCAAGCAAATGCAGGAGTTCCCAATAGTGTTTCTTATGATGTGCTGATGAAAAAGCTCAATGAAGAGGGTAGATTGTTTTGTGCTTCGAATTTGTTTGCTATTGTACTGAAGCAAGGTGTTGTTCCCAACAGGGAACCTAGGCTAAATGTTATGGAGACGGAGGAACCGCAAGCTTATCTGGGGGAGTTAGTCAGGTAAAAGCTTGCATAGAGATGTTGACATGGAAATTTAGCTGCAACAGACTATCAAGTGGTGTAAGAGGAATTTCGTGTTTAGTGTAAAAAGGTGTAGGAATGGGAAAGGAGGCAAGTCATGATGAGTATTGGGGGCAAAGCTAGGATGACTTAACACACAAGAAATAATGATGCAATGATTTGGGTTTTTGTTGAGCCGGGGTGTGGGAAGAAAAGTGCTATTTTTGCTCTTAGTGAAAGATGAAGTGTACGTGCAATGAAGTGAAGATGCAATAGCGTTAGTGTTGTGTAAAGATTCATGCTAGTTTGTAGTGGCTGGTTCGTCCTCTTTGGTAGTATGACAAAACTATGTGGTGTTCCACTTACGGTGTAATTTGGGTCATGAATCTATGACGGTGGTGTTGTGATGTGGGAAGATGGTGTAGAATGCTGTGCAGCCTTCAGCACGGTAGGGGCGTGGGGTAAAGTATAAGGACAGCCACCAATTCACATATAACATGTATGACAAAACACTTTGAAAGCTGGTAAAACTGGGATTCGCTTATGTCGCATCCGGGAGTGTTTTCTTAACCTTCTCCCATCTGAGACCTTCCTTTTTTTTCTTTGGCTCTCTGGCTCCCGGTTCAATTCCTCTCCTCATTTCTTATATTTTTTTTTCTCTTCTGTATGAGAGATAAAAGATCTGTAAACATGCATGAATGAGTAATTGATACTTTTCTCAGATCTGTATACATAAATTTCGTTGCTATTAATTTGTGAGAAGAAACTGAATTGAGAATATAAGCTGCCGTAAGTCGAAACTAATGGATAGTGCAAAATAGTGGAGAATTACTAATTACAATTACACACCTTGCCTTATTTTCGTCCCATTTTACATTTTAACTTTATCATTTAAAATCAATAAAAAGACGACTATATACCATAGCATTCAATTCTTAACTACTCATTAAGAAAAAAAAATCTTTACTTTCAATGATAAAAAAAAACAAAAAAAACTATGCGCAATTTGTATCAGTTGATTATTTTCTCTTCATCGCAATACTTGAACAGAGGTTCCATTATGCTGGTTTTCTGATAAGAATATGCACAACAATCTTGCTGAAGAACTACAACAACTTCAGTTTCGCAAATAAATTACAACACAATTTTAACTCAATGTTATATAACATAGCCAATTCCCTAAGCTCAATGAACTTATCCATCTCCATTGGCAAATTGTTTCCCAAAAAATAAAATTATAAAAGAACAAAAGAAATGAGAAAACTCTGGACTTCAACTACAAAACTTGCTGTGAAATCTTAAGCACGGCTCATGTACTGCCCAGTTCTGGAATCAACCAATATTTCATCACCTATATTTACAAAGAGTGGGACATTGACGACAGCGCCAGTGTCAAGTGTGGCTGGTTTTGTTCCACCTGTAAATCAAATTTTGTTATCATAGGCGTTGTAAGTTCTACAAGGGAATGTAAGAAAAAAAATTATACAAGAGAAAGGAGGAAACCAAACAGTTAAAGCCATAATGGGATATCACACAAATGTGTTCCCTTTGATAACAGGTGTAGTAAACACACCTATCTTGTCCTTTGAAAGTTCAATACATCTTAGCTTTTATATGACCAACAATAGAACTCAATCGAACTCCATTTTTTAATTGATTTCTGATGCCAAATTGTGAAATACGCATTAAGAGAAATCTTAGTCATGAATTCATCTCTTGACAACCAAGAAAGACCATAATGAGAACCATTGTCTAGCTAATGTGAATTGATATTATCATTTTATTGTAACAAAATTTTCTTGGCTACAAATGTGGTTGATATTTACAATGTTTGCAATATGAATTTGGTCAAAATAGAAGTTTGCAGTATAAACAAAATGGTATCACCTTGGGCTGTGTCACCCTTAAGTCCTGGATCCACATCTACTACAGTGAGCTTGATTGTGATAGGGAGTTCAACATCAATAACCTGAATAATTATAAAGAGACAAACTGTTAAACAAGATCAATAGCAGTAACAGCACATATCTTATTGATTTATAAATGCCGTACTGCCAATCAGAAAATGCTCTTCTAGTGTGAGTTAGTAACTGAAGTGATCAAGCAAGGGTGTATCTACTCGTAAACTATAGAGGGTTAGGATCAAAATATGCTTTATATTAAATCAAGGATGTATACTAATACAACTGCAGATCAAGGTCATTAAAATTTTCAGAAAAACATGCAGTCCTTCTAGAAAAGTGAAATACCGTTAAAGCTGAAACAAGTTACAACAATATAAATTAAAGATATCTAAATAAATAAAAATTATGGAATCTGCAATGCACTTTAGATTTGTTTATACATTAACAAGCATCAACACTTTCCTCCATTGAGACAAAAATAAATAGAAATTAGTCGTTTACCTCTAATTTATAAACAAATTATATTGATTCAAGTTTTTAAGAACCAGGCCACTTCTTGTCCTATAACTTTTATCATTAGTGGTCTGGAAAAATAAAGGTTTGAGATAGTGAAAGACATAATGTATTGTAAGATAGCACGGTTACTTTTCCATTCCATAACAGCAAATTGCAGTCCATTCCCTCTTTTAGCCACTTTGTTCTGTCTCCAATTTCCTTTTCACCCAGACGAAACTCCTCATATGTATTCTGATAAAATAAAAACAGTATATTAAACATAGAGACTAAGACAAAACTCAGTACACTATTCATTAGTTAACTAATTGCTAGTAATAAATGTAAAAGAACTATTGGAAAAGTGAGTATAAACCCAATTCGGAATTTTTGATAACTCTTCACCATAGTCGGAGACAAAAAAATGCACATATCTATAATTTGTTAGATTATATAATTATGGATTCCAGATAATACCAAGTCCATGAAGACAAATTGAGAACCATCTTTATATGTGAATTGCTTTGTTTCCTTGAATACATCTGCTTGGTCAATCTGTCAAAAGGAAGGGGAACAGATGAAATGAGAAAAGATAACCCAAAAATCCAAATTTTTAGCAGCTACTATCCAATTAGCCTCACTCATCTTTCTTCTTTGAATGGAGAAATGTAACAACAGCAAACATAAGCCTAGTCCTATTAGATAAACTTTTTAATAAACACTTATGGAAGAAGAAAATAAGAAAGAAAAATGAAACAAGCTTCTCCTGTAGTAAGCTAATCTATAGAAAATCTCTCATATTAGTTTCTCCAAAAGCTAATTTAAACTTTTACATAAGCTAATTTAAACTTTTACATAAGCTAATTTAAACTTACGTATAAACTAATTTTAGTTTATGAAAGAACTTATTTCATTTTCTCCTTCTTATTTACTTTTGTAAGTGTTAATGGAGAAATTTATCCAATTAAAATCTTATTTATATAAGCTTAGAGTCTAACTCAACTTCACAAAATCAGCTTATAAGATAAAGATTATCTAAGTTTTATAAAGACAACATTGACCATATCTCATTATCTCTAGTCATTCTATGTGGGATCTCAACCCCGAGAGAACCCAATGTCCTTCACACTATGACACTTCACTCAACCTTTCTCTTTGGTCCCTTTGTAAATAGCCCTTTTTGAGATACTAGCAACCGACTCTTAGACTGCAACAAAGGCACGTTAGGGGTGACCACAACAACAATTAGGCCACTTTTCAACAATAAGTTTATCTCCCACAACCCCCACTCCCAAAAGACACCACCATTTAGTCTTCTAGTGAACCTTTAAATGAAATCAAAAGCAATGATTAAACAGAGGCATTGCAATATAGTGCGCATTACCGAGCTCCCAGCTCTAAATGTTTTCTCCACAGTGTTCCCCGTGATATAATTCTTCAGCTTGGTCCTCACAAACGCCGCGCCCTTTCCAGGCTTAACGTGAAGAAACTCTAAAGCATGGAACGCAAGCCAAGTTAAGATAAGAAGCATCACAATCAAAAACTAAAACCACAATTCACAAGTTGGGTAATAAAAAAAAATACCTAAGACGCGCCAAGGAGCACCGTCGACTTCGAGGTTGGTGCCCACCTTGATGTCGTTGCTGGTCAAGGCGAATATCTCTGAAAGAAAGGCGCAAATTAGCAAAGAGAGAAGGGTTGTTAGAGAAAGCGTGGAAATTAAGGAACGAAGAGACTCACTGAGAAATCGGGGTTTAGAAGAAGGGGTTCGCATTGGAAGAAGAGAGGGGAACGAAGAAGAGGAAGAGGAAGAGGAAGCGCTGAAACTCGACATTGAAGAAGAAAAAGCCGAGAGGTTAAGCTTAAAGGTTGCAGTTCCCACCACCATTGTTGCTTGGAACTGTGAATTTTTCTTCTTCTTCTTACAAACAAAGATAAGGAACTTGCACCTCCTGAAAGAAAGCCACTTCAGGTGTTTGGAAAACAAAAATTGAAAATATATATGTTTTATTATTATTATTTAAATTGAATTTTACAAAAAAATTTCCTTTTTGTAAATTAAATAATTTTAAAGTTCTTTTTATATAAGGGAATGTGCTAGAAATTTGAACCATTATTATAATTTTTAAGGGTTTAATTATATTTTAGTGTTTATATTTTAATTTTATGTATACTTTTTTTATTTTAATTATTCAGTTTAATTCTTATAATTTCTTGCATCGTAAAATAAATATTCTTCCGGTTAAAAAAAGTAAAGATTCTTATTCAAGTTTCGTTTAATAATTAACACAAATAAAACAAAATACTAAATTTATTATTTTGTAAACAGCAACAAAGCTTTACCTTGCAGTAAAAAAATAAAAAGCTTTACCTTATTAAGAAATTATATTAATTTGTATAAACTAGAAAAAATGAAAAATTAGAATATTAAATAAAAAAAAATATTGATCTCTACACATTTATATACAAGCTAGGGTCCTTCAAATTTTATTTTAGACTAAAAAGTTACTTTTTTTGCTGATATAACAAAATTATTTTATATATATTAAAATAATTCATTATTAACCTATTTCACTAAGTAAGTTAATTAAGAATGTTAAAAGTACGTTTAGTTAATTAATTTATTTTAGAGTGCTATTTGAAGAAATAATAAAATAAAGATTTTATTGTAAATATATATTATGGATATATTGAAAATTATGGTAAGAAGTTTTTTTTTATGCGTATTATTCTAATTGGTAAGAGTATATACACATTATATTTTAATAAAAAATTGCTTTTGATTCTTTAATCAGTTTAGCATTTACCTACATGTTTTAATTTATATTTTTTTTATCAATTTATTATTTATTATTGTTAAATTTCACGCGGGTTATAATAAAATATAAAATATACTCAATAATGAATATGTATTAAAAATAATAGATCAAATATTATATTGTTGGCATCATTGTACCAAGTTATAAATATGTTTAAACAAATGAAATATTCATTTTCATACTGCTTTTTTGAGAGAAAAAAATTATTTGGTCATTTGGTTGCCATAATTTGCCTGGCATATTCTTATCATTTTGTTTATGTTAGTATATTTAGTTTCTTTTATATTTTTTTCATTTCTTATTATATTATTTATCATAAGAATTAATTTTTATTTTATTTTTTATCTCTCATTTTCTTTCACCTCTACATCCAAAATAAAGTATTTGTTTGACAAAATTATCTATCATATAATTTTATTTGCACCCCATTTTTTTTAACTTTACTCTCCTTAATTTTTTGTAAAATTTTATTCTCAAAATACCCTTGTCCATTTAAAAAGAAAAAATAAATTGCTTTATTTCCTTGCACCCACTCTATTTTTATTTGGGTGAGGGTGGAGCTCCTCCTCTCTCACTTTGTTGATCTTCATAGTCATTGTTGGGCTCTCAATCACTTTCATTGTTGTTTGTTTTGGTTAATTTTGAGCTTTATAATTTTTTAATTTCATAGATTTATTATAAATCAGTTTAAAGAATGTATATATCATTTCATAAACTAGTTTCTAGAATGCATAGTGTATTCGTAGTTTCTAAAATGCATAGTGTATTCATGATATGTCTAGCAACTTATGAAAAATGTGTAAATTTCTAAACATGACACGTACCAAAGGTGTTGGTGTTAATCGCCAACAACTCATTGTTTTAATTAGAAGATATCTATAACATAATAACTTCTTATCAAGCATCATAGTCAAATCAAGTTAAGCACGCTCCTTCATAGGTTCCAAAACACGTGTAAGAACTAGAATAAGTTCCTAAGCCATTTCCTAAAGGTCCTCGTGCCCTATTTTCCCTTAAGTCTTTCATGGACCGTGTTTATGATAGAAGAGATAATGAAACTTATAATTATTATGATATATGTTACATTTTATATCTATATTAAAAATATGTTTGTTATGTAGAATTGTCATGAATTTGAAGATGGTAAATCATGTATGAAAAAGTGATGGAATTCCTATTGGACAACGAGTAGGATCATGTCATGGTTTAGATGTGTAAGCTAAAACCACTTCTACATTGTAGTTGTTGTAGTGTGGACAAGGGTAACTTATCTACTTCTATTGAGGGATGACACATGAACACCAATTTCTTTTATCTTTAGTTAAGGAGATAACCATCACTTTATATTGTGCATCTTCTTTACATTTTCTTATCTTTGAGGAGTTGTGTCCATTCTAATCCTTATTAAAAAATAATGCATGTGTTTACATGGTAGAGCTGTTTAGGGTTTACCATCTTCGAGGCACTCACAAAGATATTCATGACATGAGGAACACACATGTGATTGAGGTAGTTGCAAAATATGTACAAGGTAAACATACAAAACCAATGCTTTGAATATGTAGCAAAAAATTTTCTCCTACATTTGGTAGGTTGCACCATCTTTGTTGAAAAAAGTGTTACATTTGTTGATGTGTCATTCTTGGAGTTATTTTGCGATCTCCAAACACATCATATGTGTCATCTAAGAGGTCATATGACTATTTTATAGATACCAAAATTTGAATTTTATTTTCTTGAGCTTTATTGTTTACTTATATTAATTTTATTAATTGTGTTAATGTTGTTACAAACATGGGATTTTAAACATTTCTCAACCTTCAACGCTCACAAATTAATGCTTAAATATAATAAGGACACACCATGAACTTATTGATGGACACCTATTAGAGGTGTAGGAGAGGTGTTTTAACTTCACATGACATTGGATATATAGTAGACAAATGGTGCCTTGTAGATGCCATGTGTAAATTAGTGACCAAAGTATTTTTTAAGACATTTTTTTGTTCCAATGCTATATTAGATATGACTCATTATTGCACGTTATATGTATCTATTTTTAATATGTATTTTTTGACAATCATGTTATTATATTCTTTAAGTATGTTATATACTCTTTGTAGGCATAGTTTGATAGGATTTTCAAGTAATTTTAGTCCATGCTTGATCTCATGATGATCACAGACAAAACTGACACATGAAACATCTTGCAGACAATCACTAATAAGGGTTGTATATATAAAGAAGGAGGAAGAATCGTAATTGACTTGTGTTATTTTGATATTTGATTTGTGTTTGATGCATATTTAAATATCTTACTTGTATTTGAACCATTTTGTATTTGATATTATGCTAGTGTTTGACTCCTCCTTTTAAATGGAGTAATATTTAATTTTTATTTCTTATTTATAAACTAATTTTAATTATATAACTATTTATCCAATAATATTAATCCAATTTGAAAATTCATTAAATTTTCTAAAATTTCAGAAACTAAATTTTAAAATGTAATAAAATTTTAATCATTCTAGAAACTAAATTATAGAATGGGATTAATTTAATATTTCATAATTTAGTAGAATGTTATGAAATACTTTTCGGAAACTAAATTAAAAAATATTTACACACTGTCAAACATATGTTCCGAAAATTAGTTTTCTAGAAAGATATTTAAAATGTATATATAAATATTAAAACACAAAGAGTGCAAAGAGAAAAAATTGGATGCAAAAAATAAATACCATCATCCGCCTTGAATAGTCCAATGTCGTGCTCAAGCCCATCCCAGTTCAACAAGAAAATGGGTAAGAACTCATAATATGTACCGCAAGTGGCTAGTAGCTTACCTTTTTAAGCATATGATAGGAATTTGATTTTAGATTAGCAAATAGAATCCCTGTAAGTAAAGAAGTTAGTATCATAGTGTCTAACTGTGAGAATACCCATCGGTCCAATTCTAAATTTTTTTAAAAAAGGTTAGGTAAAATTTTCTTTAATAATTTTTCTTTCTAATGCAACAAGAAAAAAAAAATGGTCAGATTTCCAACTCTTAACCAACAAAGTAAGAGCTTTGGCAATCAGGTGTTTGACAATTCCGCGACACGTGTATATGTCTCATTGTCAAGTTTACGAGTTTTGCATTGGCAGGTATTCATCGGCATTTAAATCTTGTTCAGGTCCAATGGTAATTTTAAATCTTCAAAAATTAAAAATTTCATCTATTACCCAAAATACTTATGACCTGCTTCTTATTATTCTGCTTGACCAAATTTGATCGTATGTTCTTATATTACATAACAGATTAAGTATCTTGGCAAAGCTACTTTCTAAAATTCCATAGATTTTCTTTTGGGGGCGTGCAGAAAAAGGGGCAAAATGCTAAAATACCATATAAATTTTCATATAAATGGGTGTAACTAATTGAACCCAGTCAACCAACCTTTGCACTATCTACAAAAGAACATCCTCTCGGCATCACACTGAGGGATTAAAAGGTGGAAGAACCACATCTTTATCTCCTATAAATTTTGTGTTGAATCACACCAAAAAAAATAATAAATAAAAAATGGCCATTATAGACAATCAAAATCCTTCAACACTAGCCCTTCTAGAGGCTGAGGATGATGACTTGCGGCTTTCCTGCCTATCAAGCTCCTCCAAAGAGAGACTGGAAGAACAAGCGCGCGGCGGGGGGAGAATGGTCACTGCGGACCATCTCGGAGGAGAAACAGATACAGGGACTCCTGATGGTGGTGATGGTGAGAAACTCAACCTTGGTGCAGGGCAGATGATGCCATTAAGACTTGGTGATCTTGACATATTTTTTCCAGAGTTAGATGCTGGCTCTTGCAGCGGGAACCGGCACGAGTATTTCAAATCCTGTATCATCTTGAGATGCTCAACAACAGTTCTCATGGTAGGTCTGTCTGATGGCTCCTTTTGAAGGCATCTTTGTGCTATGTCAGCTATTGTTCTTGCTGCTTTAGAAGGAAAGCGACCTTTGAGTTGAGGATCCATGATCAACGACAGACGGTAGTTGTCGGCTAGGAAAGGTCGACTCCACTTGACTAAATTCCTCTCTTCCTTAGGGTGACGGCTATCAAGATTCTTTCTTCCTGTAAGTAACTCCAGAAGGAAAATGCCAAAACTCCATACATTGCTCTTTGGAGTGAGCATTCCTTTCTCCAGTGTTTCCATTGATAGGTTTCCAACAGCCTGGACAGTAACAAATAAATTCATGAATCTAATGAATGGGAACAAATGGAATAAATATAAATATTAATGACTAATATGAAGATAAGAAGGTAGAGCATACTGGCTGAATATAATAGATGCTAACTGGATATTTTAAAATAACATAACACAAAACACCAGTAAGTTAAAGAACTTACAGATGAACTGCTTGAAATCTCTTCCTCGGGAATATGTCCAACACAACCATATCCTGAAAGCTTTGCACTGAAATCTTTGTCAATCTGTATGTTGGTTGTTGAGAATTCATTATACATTGCCTGCAGACAGAAAGTATGTCAGCAAAGACAAAAAAGTGTATAGTTAACCTAATAATCATAACATACTTGAAACCATTCGCTGCATACATAAAAAACAAAAATAACTAGGTCCTTTAGCATTCGTAAAAGGCAAAGAGAGGATCGAAAGAGAAATTTTATGTAATGCTATATAACCAATTATTCTATGGTGGTGAATGTTAGGCTTCAAAGGGACAAGGGAAAGAAAAAAAGTACTAGTAGTAGTAGAAATAAGTATGTTAAGATGCTGTGTCCCACAAGAAGGGACTTCTTGTCAAAATGAATGCATATGAAAAGATAATGGTGTAGCACCTACTGAAGAAAAGATGATAAAAAATCAGTTGAGGTGGTTTTGAGTTATGACACATGCAAAAACAGCCACCAAAGGCACCAGTGAGAGAATAAATTGCATGGTTTTTAGTATTGTGAAGAGAGGTAAATGAAAACCAAGGACAGAAAAATTCAATAAAAGGAATCTCTTGGTGAATAATATTCCTAGATATTTGGTTTAGTCTAACCCAATTACATCGTATATCTATGTAGCTGACCTTACAATGGAATAATGCTGTTATTATAGTTGTACCTGAAAAGGCCCTTCTTCGTGCAAGAAAGTTAGACCTTGTGCAGCACATATAGCAATTTTCATTCTTGTATTCCAATCAATTGACGGCCCCTCAGATCTCCCATACAATAATCGATCCAAGCTTCCATGGTATAGCCTCTCATAAACCAACATTCTATGTTCTGAACCCTCTCGTGCATGAAATCCTAGCAATTTACAGAGGTTTGGATGTTGCAAAGATGCAAGAGTATTAACTTCATTTATGAATTCCTTCAAGCCCTGAAAGAAGACAGATTCATTTAGACCACTCCAGAATTTTCTCAGGTGATTGAGCATTTTTTAATGTCCAAAAAGAAAAACAAAAAACACCTAATGCTAACAGTAATTGGTAATTAAGTTTCAGTCAGCAGGTACATAATTCATAACAGCTTCAAGCAGTGCAATTTGCAAGGGTTTAACAACATTCTCACGTGCATGGAGACATAACAGAGTAAGGAGGATAGCATGAACTGATTTAGACCCTGCTTAATAGCAAGTTGAATGGCAAAAATACTGAAAAATTTTAAACCACTTTGATGTGCGTCCTAATTCCTCTGCTGTGTGTATGGGATATAAATTCAACTGAACACAACATAAGCCTTAATACAACACATCTCAATAGTCAATATATTACAAAGAATACATAAAAGATAAAACATTAAATTTTGGTCATTCTAAGAGAAAAAAACACTTCCTCTATATATGGTAAGTGTCCACCATGAATATGACCAGTCAGCAATTACTGTACATAAGAATATCAAAAAATGAAACTAAATTAATGTAAATACGGAGAAAAGTACCTGAGATGATGGGTGAAGCCGTGTGACAGTGGCTTCAAACTTCTTCAAACTTGAAACATCATCACCAAAGGTAGCCTTATATATGGTGGATGAAAGACATTCTGACATGCATCTATCAGAAGAGAAATTGTGGCAAGCAGCAGCAATTTCCTCATACAGAAAATTCCGAAGTGACCCAGTAGGTGGTAGCGGCAAAGGTCCAGAAGCATGGAGAGGACCACTGGTGGTTGTCACTGACTTAAAGCTGCCCATAGCCTTCAATGCACCACCTCCCTGAGGAGATGGAAGTGGCAAAGGTTGTGGACTAGATGAACGCTGCTCCTTCATCGATCCAGCTCGGTGTCTTGACTCTTCTTGTTCCTCATACTCAATTGAAGCCAAAGCATCTTGTTCTGCTGCATCAAGAGATGATGGAGCAGATAATGTTCGTGTTCTATTGTTACTGACTTTATTAATGGGTTTCACTCTGGTCCTAAAACTAGGAGGAGCAGACTGGAGTGAGCGAGTACGAGTTTGAGGTTCGGGCAGTACTGTAGGTACTTGCTCATTATGGCTTGCACGTTTTACATATGTAATTGGATCAGACTTTTTCTTCTTGCTCTTTAATACAGTAAAGCACCCCATCCTTTGTACAGAACTTGGTTGCTGTAGAGAACTCCTTATGTCTGCAAAAAGGAAATAAAATGTGCATAAACAAAAATAAAATCTAAAACATATTAGTGTAGTTCCACATGCAGTTTGACAACCCACAAGTAATGCAACCATATGGTTTCAAAGCATAGTGTGAGTTTTGATTCTCAATAATATAAGATAGGCACTTGGTAAAGTCAAGTTTGAAAGGAAAAATAAGTAACAAGGGAAAGTTGTGAAGCATTTGTTTCTCATATTTTTCTCCTAACTTAATCTTAACCATGGTTATCAAATCATGAAACAAAACGTATCATGATTGGTTAAGATTCAAGAATCATTAATTATTAGTATTGTATTTTAATAATTTGAAATAACAAAATATATTTTAACATAATAAAATATTTTAACATAGCAAAATTATAAAAATATGTACTTAAAATTTTCAAGAAATTCTAAAGCTCATTTTCTATGTACATCAATTATAGGATTCTTTTCATAATTCTATCTCCATCAACATTAATTACTAGAAACTACCTAACTGCATTAGAAACCATAAGTTATTTTCATAAAGTACTCTGATTTCTCTCTCCTCAGAGACTTTGTTTCATCTCTCATCAACTTCCCCATCCAAATTGTCAATGTGAAAGCACTCAACCGCCAGAGATTTGTTGTCAATGGATCATTCACAGGGCCCCGATCATTGGTCCATTACATCCTTGCATATGGTAAGCACTTAAAACATGACTGAGAACTATTTTAGAAGACATCTTGCAGACCTCTGTACCGACAAGAATCTGGCCCCACCCACCCACCATTGCTCTGATTCATTGCTTCCCAGTGGCTCTTAGACTCAACTGTCCCTTAGAGATCCATACCTTTGAAAACACAACAGAACCGAGAGTCATATGATTCCAGCACCATTCCAGCAATTAGGAGTGCAATTCCAGCAACATAAGGAAACTCCATGGGATCTGTATCAATGAAGTGAGGACTCGCATCTAATCACAACTGATGTGGTTCCTACTACCATGTGCCTGACTACTAAATTTAATCCTCTAAAAAAGACTTTCAAAACATCAAATTGGTCCTAGAATGGTGATTTTGGGTCAGAGGCTGAGAGCATAACATCCACTTGGTTTTAATAAACAGTAACTTCAGGAGTATATTTATATTGAACATCTTTCAATAAAACGTACAATCTCCCTTTACTCCTCATTTTCATCTTCATTTCCAAATTCTAAATCTCAACTATTCTTAAGACTTGCACCATCGCATGTGCACTAGACACCTTAAACTGAACGTGAAATACTATAGTTAATCAATAATTGGTTAACCAGTCACCTTACAAACCTTATATCCAACTTGTGTCTATCACATTCCCATAAAATAGTATAATAAAATTACTTCAATCTCCCCCATTTCACTCCTCAATTTTCACAAATACTGAAGAAAAATTATATAAAAAGACCACATAATCTTTAAAAGAAACAAAACTAGCCAATTGCTAAACACTTACTAGCTCCATCTATTCAACCACATGAAAAACAATTCAGATCCATAAAATAAAAAACAAAAGTTACATAAACCAATTTATCAAATTATTTCCAGAATATCAAGGTAAAAAAAAATTCCAAGCAGCAAAGTTTGATCTCTGCCAACAATTTTTCAAATAAAACAAAAAAGAAATATAAATCAAGAGGAAAATGAACAACGAACTGGCATATAAATCGAAGAGCAAAAACAAACACAAACAAGAGATAGAGGATAAAAAACAGCAGAAAATGAAATTCCGAAGCAAATTTGAATCGAAAAACGGTGAAATTACACGAATCAAAAGCAAAGGAAGAAAATTGAACGAACCTTTGGGAGAAATGGCAGCTCATGCAACTCAAAGTGAAGCGATCCAGGGGAAGCGAAATGGGTAAAAATCGGAACTTTTTGTGGTTTTGATTCGTCGACGAAAACCCCCTTGTCCAGTCAAAAAAAGCAGATTAGAAAAGCTGGGAAGTGAAGATTTTAGAAAGAGAGAAAAGTAGAAGAGAAAGAGATTAGAGGAATATTTAGCATTGTAGAGAGAGAAAAAGAAAGAAAAATGGAACCCAATGAGCAGTGGTCAAACCTACCCAAAACCCAGATTTAATTAACTCATTAAAATAATATTTTCATTAAACACAAACAATAGATGGGCATTTCCTTTTTCCTTTTTTCCCAACTTTGCCCCTCTTTTGTTTTTGTTCATTTTTTAATTTGCCTTCTATTTTTGCGCCTTCAAAATGACATTGGATGTCCCTTCCTGGTAAACTACAATTAGATGCGTTTTGAATTTTGGTTTGAACTTTGACTATTTCAGTTTTTTTTTAACAATTGTTGTTTTGACCGGTCAATTCTTTAAGATTGGGTACATTTTATTATAGTAGTAGGTTTTAATGCATGTATTTATTGGCATATTAAGAAAATGTTTCTATAACAGTCTGGATTTCAATACCCATCTTTTAAAAGAAGTTTTATTTTGATTTTCTACAGATCAATCTAGATCCTCAGAGATGGATTTTATTAATATGGGTCATATTTATTTTTAATGTTTTTGGTGTCTTCATTTTCTTGAGTTTAAGAGCATTAAATCTAAAACTTAAAGGTATTTATGACTTAACCAATTACATAATTCAATTCTTCTGAAGTAAAGAGTACACTTTAAAGTATAAAGTGTGAAAATAATAAATATATAATGTTTGACCATATCTCACACAGATTTTTTTTTAATAAGAATACATATGAGAAATTTTAAAATGTATATAAATTTAAATCACAAAATCAAGAAAAGAATTAGAACAACCAATCTAAATACTATGCACAAAAGTCTCAAGTGATGTATAAAATTAGCAAATTATATTATTAAAATAAATTCACTTTCAAGAGGTTTTGTAGAATTATGAATTTGATACTAAAATATCATCATGAAATTACTGTTGTTGCCAAAATATCTTCAGGTTTTAATTCAAACTTTACTTTTTTTTTTTTCAAAGTAATTCAAATTCTACTTTGCTGTGGTCAAAATTTATCATGGGTAAGGAAGAAAGTTTTGTATTTTCTTTGTGGTGGACCCAGGATTTCTTGTGAATTCCATTTTCAAAGCACAACAAAAAAATAAAATAAAATAGGTTGGGTCCATGGATATTTTGGTAATTTCGCAATACTCCACGACTTTCAACGAAGTTCACCTTGATTGAGGGTGACAGGCCGGTCAAAGTTGTGAAATTTTATATTTCATTTTCTAACAATAATTAAAAAAGGGCATGTGTTGGTCAAAGAGAGCCATCAAGATAGGTCTTTGACTCTAAATTTTGACCGTCCGATTCCGACGCATCATTGAGATCAACGGTCGAGAGAATCTGATGGGTCCCACCTGACATCAACATATTTGTCTTTCCACGCGCCGAGTACGCGTGGCATGGATTTTCTGATTCGTTTCAATTATCAAATAGAGATGTGGGTCCCAGTCAGAACGCCCAAGTGCTCAACTCAACAACTAGCCTTTTGTTGTTTCGTGTTATAAAAAAATGGACCAAAGTTTGACCACCTTATAAGGAAAAAAATAAAATAAATGAATCGATTACAATAAAGTAATATTTTTATTTTACATATATTGGGAGAATTATTCACGTGAGAATATTAAATTATTGTAAAAAAGAAAAATAAATATAAATTATTAAATTTATACATTAATATAATTTTTAAATCATCCTATTATCATTAATTACTTTTTATTCTTAATTATTTTTATATAATTGAATGATAAATGGGAAACTTATACGTCATGTACATTTTAAAAATAAGAGAACAATTCTCTTTATAAGTTATATATTTTTTTTAATAATGTAAAAGTCATAAATTTAAATTATATAATTATCTATAAATAATTAACATATATTAAAACAGGAACATATTATATAATTATCTATAAATTATTGTATCTTATTCAAATTATTAAGATTAAAATAATATATATAATTTTTTCAATTAAAAATTTAATAATTTTTTTAAAATGATTAAAATTAAAAAATAATGCTTAATTATTAAATTAATTGATTTTTATAATATATAAATGAAAGTTAGAATATAAAGGATATATATTATGAGATGGTTATTTTATATAAAAGTGATTGTATATCATATAAGGATTATTAAGATTTAAAGTTATGTAATCATTTTAAAAGTCACGTAACTTTTTTAAAAATTTATATAATTTGATGTATTTTAGTTTTGACTATCTAAATTATGATATAATGATTAAATTTTATTTATTTCATTTTTATATATTTTTTTTTCTTATTATATATGTTTTTCTGTACAAATATCTTAAATGGAAATGAAAATTTAAAAATTAAGGGTCTATTTGAAGTAATTGCAAGTTTTTAGTTTTAGGTTTCAAATACAATTTTTAAAATGAAGATAAAATAATTTTTAACTTAATTTTTAAAACAATTATACACTCATTTTCAAAAATCAAAAAATATATTTGTAAATTTGATTTTTAGTTTTAAAAAACATATTTTCACCATCTTTGATAAAGAATTCTTCTCAATACCACCTTCACTATCAACACTACTACCACTATCGTCGTCACTACTATTATTAGTAAAACAATTATACACTCATTTTCAAAAATAAAAAATATATTTATAAAATTAATTTTTAGTTTTAAAAAACATAATTTACTCCTATTACCAACAACATCATCAACATCGTCACTACCTTTATCTATATCGTCATCATCATTTTTCTTGTTATCATCATTGCTGCTATTATTACTGTTATTACCTTATTCACTTTTATCACTTCCAACACCACCTATGTTACCATTACTATCGTCATCATCACCATTACTTCTATCATTACCACTATTAATGTCATTGAAATTGTCACTACTATACAAATATACCTTTAAAATAATTTTAACATGATAAAAAAAATTTAACTACTTTATTTTTAAATTAAAAATTAAAAAAACTAAATTTTAACTAAAAATAATTATAAACTATTGTGTTAAAGAAAATGTTGAGTTAGAAGTTGAAGAAATATTTGAGAACGATAATGCAACATGTGTTACCACTAATGACTACCACATATACCCATCAAATAAATAATTCTTGAGATAAATGGGTTACATGGTTATGAGATGCAACCAATATAACAATGTAATTATATTATATAAAAAATCTTATTATTATGACAGTTTGGAATGTTTAAACCCTATGCATTTTTCTCTTTGATATGGTTAATAAAATTATGTGATATTTTTCAATGTCATTATTACTTATTAGCATAAATAACTTTTTGGTCATGTTAAATAAAGTGTTTTTTATTTAATCTTTTAAAGTTTTTTTAATTTTTTAAAAATTCAAAATTTATTGTTTTAGTCTTTACTATTTAATAACAATGTTATCTTATTACATAACAATGACATACAATCTACTGACTTACCACATTATTGAGAAAAATTTAACAAGATAATTATATATAATGTTTTTTGTAAATTATATTTTTAAATCCCTTATAAACTAATGTGAAATCACCAACTGTTTTGAACAAATGAGAATTTAAAAATACAAATTTTCAAAAAAATTATACATGAATACTCTGTCAACCTTTTTGATAATGTAATAAGTAAATGGACTATTAACATCGTTGTTACATCATCACTCAATGTTGTTATTTAATAAAAGAAATTAAAACAAAAAATTATAAAGATCAAAAGATTATTTAAGCTTTATTTATTCTTGTGTAGTTTTTTGCTTATTAAAATCTAAAACCAACTTGTAGAAACATATTAGTGTTGTATTTTTTTTATTGTTGTTGTAATGACTGAGTTTTTTTTGTTATTGTATAATTATAATATATTTATTTTTGTTATAAAAATTTATATTTTTTTAATTGATTTTGTTATTTTTTAGTAGTTTTAAGTATTTTTATGTGTAGATATTTTTATATTACATTATTTTATAATAAAAATAAAATAAGATAAAACAATTGACTCATTTTATTTATCTTTTAATTTGTAAAAAAAATTAAAATTAAAAATTGAAACTAAAACTGATTTTTATTTTTAAAAATTTTAAAACTAAAAATAAAAAAACTTCCCACGCACAACGCCTAAGATTTTTTTTAAACTTGTAATATCTTGAAAATATGTGGGATGGCTACTAATCCAAATAAATTTGGTTGGACGAACCTATTTAAATGAAAAAAAAATATTATCAATTTTTTATTCATAAAAATACAATTCAAACACTTTATTTATGAAAAACTAAATGTTTTACCATCTAAACCAAGTGGCATTGGAATTTAAAACCTAAGTATTACTTAAAATACAAAGATTAATAGTCTAAAATAACATTTTAGTAAGTTTTAATTTTTTTTTAATAATATCATCAAACATGTAAATCAACAGGTGTAGAGGTTATTTAGTTTAATCAATCTTGACTTCAAGTTTTAAATATGCAATTGTGTTAGATACACAAAAAAAAAAAGTTTTATGGCTCATAATAATATTATCTAACTTAAATAAAATTGTCTTTAATAAAGGATACTTATGATTTATACTAAAAAAATCTTAATAATTATGATTGTTATTTTTAATAATTTTAGTTATACAAATTAACATCTTTCATGACTCACCAAAATGGACAAGGTGAAATAAAATCAAAATATTTTTTAAACATAATTCATATAATTTGTTAAATTATCCAAGTTGACTCCCTAAGTTTATTGTTTGACACTATTTAAGTGTATATAAAGTAGTTTAAAATATATGTGATGCATGAACATTTATATAAATTAATATGTTATAAATTTTGATTTAAATTTTGTTATAATTTTAACAAAAATAAGACTAATTCCTTAAATTTGACAAGAATTTCATAAAGAATTTTAAGTTTTTGACATATTAATACAAATGTTGTTTTGATAAAAAAAATTCAATATTTCTTATAATTAAACCCATCAATTATAAATGATAGAAAACCTAAAAATATGCTTGTTAGATATAACAAATTTACTTTTTACTTGATTGTAAATAGTTGTTATTATATGTATATACTTATTAGTTATACATTGTTATAGTAGTCATTAATGTCAATGTGATATGTGAAATTAGTTAACCCACTACGTATATGGAAACACTAAGGAGGGAAGATACCATTATACAAATCTTTCCTATTTTTTATTTTTATCTAATTTCAGTATTTTTTATCTCATTTCAAAGTACAAACTTTTTGCATCTAAAACACACCAATAATCAAAAGATGTTTCTTTTTCAAATAAACACATATAAATCCAATTGATTTGTACAAATTTAATTGATAAATATGTAGATTGGTATATGATAGGCTATTTAGCTTATTTGGTCTAAATACACAAATTATAAACTAATGTGAGATAGAGATCACTAAAAGATTTCATCATGACAAAACACCACTTAATTACCAATAGTTATAGAGCTCAAATAAAAAAAAAAATTTAAGACATGATTATGCCTTGACCGCTCTCACATATATCATTAGTTGTTTCCTTTACATCACATTACCAAAACATTGCTACATTATGACCTCCATCATAACATGAGACTTAATGAATTGGCTAATAAATTTGTCATTCCCAACCAAAGCCTTGAAGGAGTATTCACTTGATTATTACAAATCAACCTTCAATTCTGTAATCACACTCCCTAATACTAATAATTGAACAATCACAAGATGACTTTATTAGCACTAGCCTATTGATTGTTAGGCTAATTAGAAAAATGTGGTCTTAGAGGATGCCCTAAAACAACCTTTCCATTCCACAAGATGTCCTAAGACAAAACATAGTTATACAATTTTTTTTATCTTGACATCCTTGACTAAATTAGAATTCTTGATCTTTCTACAATTAACACGGAACTTGACCAAATCTAATGAAGAAAATTTGTTGCAAGTTCATCGAGTGCCCTCTTTTTCTTTCCTATCAAACCTACAAACTCTCACATTTTATGTTGGATATAAATATTTACATTTATGCAAGACATTATTAACTCAACATTAGGAAGTTTCACGCATGCAACACAATAATTTATGCGTAGGATGGAAAAATATCATTTCTCTTTTGGGCTTAAGATATATTTAAAAACCACTTAATGTCTCATACAAATCCAAGTCAGAATATGTGAAGTGTTAACTCAAAAGTATATGTATTGCCCTAGTTTTTAATAAATGAAGTGTATACTACCAAGACTGATTTGTTGGAACAATACGAATAATGACATTCAAAAATAGACAAAACTTGATATACATGACTAAAGTTAACAATATCAATCCTTTAAATTTGGGAAACAATAATGTTTTAAAATAATAAAAAAAAGTTTTATTGTATGTCAGTCACTAAAGAAGATTAATGTATTTTATTAGTAATTCAAAACTACATGAAAAGTTTTAAAACTAAGTTACATCTACAATATAAATCATGACCATAAAAACTTGGAGATATTGTAATACTTAAATCTTACAAAGTGATTTTAAACATTGAATATATGTTTGTCTTCTTCTTTCCATTCCAATTTGTATATCATGTATAGATCAAATAAGTGGAATAATTTGAAACTTTGGATTTATGAAAATTAAGAAAGAATAAGAAGGGCAAGTTAGATATAAATTATTGATGCATGTGAAATAGCTAACTAAGGGCATGCATACCCTACATAGTAGTAATAGTGAACCAAAGTTTGGATATCGAACTCAAAGGACTAAAAACAATTCCTAAAGAATCCAAGTTACAGTAAATTAAACAAATTGTAGAAATTGTCAATTTTAAAAGAAGTTATTCTTAATCTTGTTAAAGAATAACATAATTAAGCAAGTGACAAGCAAACAAAAAGGAAAAAAAAACTTTATAAGAAAATGATCTCGTGATAAACCCTACACTCTTCTCAAGTTTAGTTCCTTTGACGAGCATCGTCTCTCACTTAATGTTATATTTTTATAAAATCGAGTTAAAGATAAAAGGTTAACCCCATCTTTCTATATATTTATAACATTAGAAAATAAAACTGTTTGAGGGAGTCAACACAATCATCCTAAAAGTCAACACGACTTAGTTATAGTCTTCACACTCATGTTCCTTTAAGATGTTTTGGGGTTTTCACTCTTTATAAGCATAATCACCTATTTTTTGCACAACTTAATAAAATCGTGAGTTTTGTCAAAGAAGTAAATCATTTTATGGTAAAAACATAATAAAATTTATGGTATTTGTCATTCAATAGATGGTTGATCAATTCCTTGGTTGAAGTACTTGAAAAAAAATAGAGAAGCTAAAAAATTTAGAAATTTTAGTAGTCATGGTACAATCGTGTAAAGAGACATTTTGGAATCATATAATAATAAAGGTTTTAGTCACCAATGACTGGTCACAAGGCATAAGTCTTATTTTTCACCAATACTTACCCTTATTGCAATATTAATCATTATCTATAAAATTGTATTTGGATTAGTTTCATTTTAAAGCATATAGATATTTACACTATAAAATGTCAACACAATTTTCATTTAAAGCAATGAAGAAAGATACATCATTAAGGGGGAAAAATTCAAGACGTGTGAATAAAAGTGTTTAACAACTTACCATGTTTTACAATGATTTTTTCATGGGGGTTCAATGTTTCATGTGTTGTAAGAACCAAATGAAGAATGATATTACACAATTATAGAGATGAGATAAAAGAAAGTTTAAAAAATAACATTTTAATTTTTCTTTATAAGCAAGTAAACTTTATTAAAAATAATCATCCAAGTAACACAAGATATGTTATATGTCAAGTTGAGTTACAAAAGGTACATCAACAACTAAAGTCGGTTACACAATGCATATGATTTGAATAGATATTTTTCTTATGATGCAACATGCAAACCCCATTAATTGTTATTCTAATATGCGAACAATGTACACTTGAATTCCCAAAACTCTAAGTGTTTGTTTTCAAAGTTGTTGCTCCTTAATCCTTATGCCACCTTGAACCAACCAACAAAAGAATAAAATCAACAATTCAATTGCATCTCATTTATTAGTTTTTGTGTCTTTATTTCCATACATCCTTATTTCCAAACTTGTCCCTCCATACTTACCTTTCATTTATATCTTTTTTTTTATCACTTTTTTTTTCTTCTCCATCCACCTACATCACATTTCTATTTGTTGTTCCTTCTTCAAATGTAAACACCCTCAATTTTGTTCTTTTGCATCTAAAATATCCCAAGGCATGCTTTGGGATTTAACATCCAACTCAATACAAAATATGTAAATCCTATCATTGCCTTATTTCACTCCTAAAAACATAGCTTTACCAATTCTACCATATGTTCCACTTCTTTCAATGTTGATGTGAATGTGAGTGAACTTTGTATCAACCAAATTGTCTAGACTACTATAAACTGCATTGGCAACAACCTCTATTTGGTGCACCCTTCGTTGGAGTAAATTCTCTCATACTTCATGCAATATAAAACTATCATTTTAACACTTCATTCCATATATACTCATGTGATATTTTGCACCCAAATAAACCATGTTTAGTATCTTTTATTCCTTATCTGAATGTTTTACAATACATCATGTATACTTGTGTTATATTTCTATACACAAAAATTTTAAGAAATGTTATAATATTTTATATTACCATCCAAGCAAAGAGTTTTACTTTTAAAGGTACTTTTTCACACACATCTTCTTAAAGTTTTTGACTCTTCAACAAGAAAACTATCAAAAAAATTGAAATTTTAAAATTAAGATGGTCACATATTCTTAAACTACTTAAGATTTACCCTTATATGTTTCATTAAGTTAATTAATGTAATAGTTAAAATATCTTGAAGTATAATATTAAAAAAATGTGAATAGAGTAATGATTAAAATAAATAATTTAATATTAATAATAAAAGTAAAATTAACTTGTCATCTAACAATACCAATATCTTGAAGTATAAGTTTAAATTAAAAAATAAATATTATAAATAGTATAATTGTTAAAATAAATATTGTAATAAAAATAT
>JAMLFT010000593.1:0-26171 GCA_026544285.1 Pachyrhizus erosus
AAACTGCTATTATAATTTTTTAAGTGAATTTTACATATAAATGTATTTAAGATTCGAATAAAAATGATTTATTTTTCATTCTTAACATATTCAAAAAATAACAATGATATTTTAAAAATTTTGAAATATTAAATATGTTACTGTTAATATAATAATTTTTTATTTTAATTTCTCGATCAATCAATCTGTGTTACCTAAAGGCACACGCTTTAACAAAATAGCGCTAGTGGAAGTCGTGGCTTGTTAGACTAGTTTGTTGTTGCTTCCCTTCTCTGATAACAATCATATCTGTATCTGATGCATTTTTCTCTCTCTAAATTGTGGCTGCAAAGGGTGCTGAAACCAGGTTGATTTTGTTTCTTTCAATATATGACATTTCATATTTCTTCTTGTATTCTACTTAAGTTGATAAGTGGAAGAGCTATGGAAATTCCATATGGGATTCGGTTCATTCAACAGTTCCAATAAAATTTTCACGTCATAACGTCAACTTTTTTTTTTTGTTTTTTTACAGTAAAATTTTAATAAAGTAGTTTCCATCTCTGATAAGCAATTAGTCAATCACAATAACAAGTATTATCCATCAATTTAAAGACCAAGCAACCTTCAGATTCAAAGGATAAGTGCTATGTCGACTTTTAGTCTGTAAAATACCAAATGTCGCCTAGAATTACCATATGTATTTGGATAAACTCTTTTACAAGGATTTATAAGAAAGAAATATCAATTAAACTTCTCTCATATCTAAAATATATTTATATAACTTAGATTATAAAAAAGTTACATGAAAGAATTTCAGTACACATATGATTACGTAAGAGTTTAATTTTTATATATTATCAATATAAAATTTTTTACACTATTAATTAATTAAAAATTATGATTAATATGACTTTTAATATAATTATTATAAAATAAACAAAATTATTGTACATAATATTTTGTTATTTGATATCAATGTATATAGACTATTTTCACTAAACAGAAACCAACCTAAGACCTATAAAAATGTTTAATAAAAAAGTGAAAAGCTTTTTTAATGACAAAACCAAAATAATAGGATTTATTAACATGATATTACTTTATTCTGCATTCTTCAGTTTATTCAGTAAAATGTATTCATTTGAGATTAGAACTCTTGACAAGAATTTGCAAGATTAATTTTATTTATCTGTATTTCAATGTGTCATGGTAAGAAAGTAATAATTCTATTTGATTCTTACTTTATTTTATTTCAGAAATCGCCAATAAATCATCTTAAGACATATTAATAGTTGTGCAATACATTTCTGAAGTGTTCATTGAAATAAAAAAGATGTTTACATTGACGTTGTACTTTTCTAAAGAATAATACGACTAGTGTTTTTTAAGTCATTCCTTCACCTGTATACATTTGAGCAATCTTTTTGAAGTGAACTTCTGCACCTAAAAAAAATTACACCTGAAAATCAAACAAATCGTCAATATTAGAAGAAAAAAAGACTAGCTTCATCATCAAATATTTAAGAAATTGTAATAATTTATACAAAATAAAAATGTTTTCACCCATAAAAATACGTACCTCAGGAGTTTTTTCAATGTTCTATATTTGCATATACTATTTATATTTGTTTCATGTGACCGATTTCTTCATATACTATTCGGACATATAATGATATGATCTATCTCGGATCTTTTCTTCATATTATTGGGGGCATATGATCTATATAGTAAAGACATGTATTAGAAATTTGTTTATAATTAAACTCATCTTAATATATTATGGATATTAAAAATAGTGTTTGTACAAGTTATCTAGGTATAACATAGTAATAGATCCAAAAATTGTAAGTAGCGGAGACAAAATACATACATAAATTTGTAGTATTAAAAGTATATTATAACATTTTTAAAATATAAATATACATCACAGTTGTTCTTGATGAGTTTTCATATTTTGAAAATATTAAATGATTTTTTCTATTTTTAACACTATAAAAGAACATCTCTTATAAGTAACGAAACAATCATTTAACAATTAATTTCATATAATTTTGTATCAGATTCTTGATAATATTCATAGTAGAGAAAACTCTTTTAATCGATTCTGTTACTATTAGTAATATTAAAGCTAATTCTAAAAATAAATATACTAATAGACATACACCATTTTTTTTTATTATTTCATTCTTTTTTAAAATAATATATTATGATTATGAACTTGCGTCAGACACTTTACTGATTTTAGTTATGAATAATATATACATTATAGTTAGATTTCAACTTTTATTTTTCAAAATAATATACTGTGGACACTTTAGTATAATACATGTATATTATGTAAAGGAATGTGAAAAAGTTAGTGGGAGCATTTGCCCCACAGTCTTCAACATGGTATAACGTAAATCCATCTACGATTTATGTTTACTGAAAAAAGTTTAAGTAGCTACGTCTAGGATTTGTGGTTGAAAAAAGTATAAGTCGGATGTGTGTATAGATAAATAGACATATAAATACATAAAGAGAATGATACATGAATCATTTTTTCCAATTGTTGTTGCCATGCTAATGATTGTAAGAGTTTAAATATCTCGAGTAAGGAGCATGTGACATATAAAGGAACTAAGGAATTAATAAATAATTAATTAAACAATTGAATATTAAATTATAATTTGGTAAAAAAGAGATAATTCTTAAAAGAACTATTGTTTGATGGGAGTAACAATTTTGAAGGAGTTAATTCTCATTTACATGAAACATGATCTGTTTTGGACATAAATGTATTATTGAGAATGACCCTTTTTTTTATTCAACGATTAGACAATTTGTTTTTATGTTACAAAACAAAATGACTAAGCAATAAGGTTAAATAGTGATAAAGAAGTATTACTTTTTAACTAGATAAAATTAAATAGAGATAAAAAAGGAAAATTTATTTTTAGATCAATATTGCAAAATAGTTATGTAATTTGTTATTAAATTTTATATTGTATTGGTAAATTAAAAAATAAAAGTTGTCAAATTGAATCAAATCAAAATGCAAAAATAATCAGTTTATTTTGGTTCTAATTTGATATTATTTTAAAATCAAATCAAACTAAATCTCATGTTTAGTTTATGTTTGATTCATATGACTTTTCTTCTAAAAATCAAATCAAACCGCACTGGAAATACTCCTTAGTATCACTATTGTTTTGCACTTAGAGCATGTTTGATTCAACATTTTTTCTATTTTGACGGACATCAAGTTGAAACTAATATCCATAGTTTTTGCATATTTTACATATTTGACATAATAATCGTAATACTGTGGTTTTCTTAATGTATGATCAAGTGATTTTAATTAAATTACAAAAATAATTAAATTTATTTGATGTTTTTGAAAAATAAAATTATAAATTAGATGAGTGATGTTTTATGTTGCTTATGAGAAGAGGTGGGTTAAGTTGTGTTGGCGTGTTGGTTTAGGTCATGGACTTTCGTGAGGAAGGTCCATTTCTTCTTTCCTTCATTTTCTTTTGAGTAACCTATTGGTAGGAGGACACTCTCATTTTCTATCATGAATCCTAAGTGCATTCCTTCTCCTTTTTCTCTCACAAGCTCACATGTTCTCATTTATCCTCCATCCATAAGGAATTCCCTTCAAGACAAATTGCTTTTCTTCTTTCTCCTTAAGCTAGTAACCCCATTATTGGATGGTGGTGTGGTTAATGATGAAAGCCCTTTTTTGGTTGAGCTCAAAGCTTTTCCTTTCTCTTTTCTCCTCAAAACCTAAGCTTGGGGATCCAAAAGTAATGGAGGTTTTACTATGTACTCTAATGTTTGTGATATTGTGATGATTGACAAACTTTATGTGAGATTTTGATGTTATGAATTGTGTATTTTGTGTGATTGATGTTTAGGTCATATTGGGAGCAATGAAAATCCTATTTATGTGAAAAATCGCAAAATTGCGATTTTCTTTCAAGACACTCACGCTAAGCGCGGATGGATCTGTGTTAATCGTGGGCCATTTTTATGAGTAAAAGAGAGTCTCTGAACTCTTTGCATTAAGTGTGGGAGATTCCTACGCTAAGCATGAGTCCTTTTTAGTGGAGTGAAGTCTTTGGAATCTTTGCACTAAGTGTGAGAAATTCATATGTTGAGCGTGAGTCCCGTTGGGAGAAGTGGAGTCTCTAAAATTTTCACGTTAAGCGTGAAAAATTTCTACACTAACTCTGAGCCCTTTTGGGAAGTGAAGTATTTGGATTATCCATATTAAGTGTGGAAAGTGCCATGCTAAGTGTGGAATACGCAGAGAGCACATTTTTCTTCTCTAACTTTTTGGCACTAAGTGCAACTCTAGGCTAAGCATGAAAAAAGCTACGTTGAGCGTGACTTATTTGAAAAAAAAATATGTCATGTTTTTATTGATGCTTGTGAGTGTAATGAATTTACAGTGCCTTGGAGTATAATTATAGAATTTATAAGAACTTGAGACTCGTGTGATTACATGATTGGAAATATGTTGACATGAAAAATGACTTGGTAAATTAGTAGATGTTTAAATGTTGATCCTCCTAGGTGGATGTGTATGCTATGAGATGTTAGTAAGTTAAAAGATGTGGTTGATTGAATCACCTTAAAGTGAATGATGTTCTTTTGATAATTTAATTTAAGAATTAAGTGGTATATTGTTAAGAATGAGCTTTGATGTTGGAAATTGTTTAAAAACATTTAAATTAGTTAATTATGATTTTTGAAAGATTTAAAGAAAAATGGCTACTTGAAGAAGGAGAATTCCATTGGGTGTCAAAATTTCAATTTACTAAGAGACTCAGGGTTTCGCTTATGGTGGGTATCTTCTTAAGTACCCACCCCTATATTTTAGATGGCTTTCCAAAGAGGTGAAAATGTTTTATAACATTAAGTTAAATCATTTAAATGTGTAAGAGATTTTTGTTGTTGGTGATACTTGGAATCCTTAAGTTAGGTTGTTGGTGATACTTGGAATCCTTAAGTTAGGTCATTGGAGATAGTAGGTATAAATGTGTCGTATATAGGATTGTGAAGGAATCCAAGTATAATATGATGCATAATTATTGGTGGATGGTGAAACTTGAATCCTTAAGACAAGTCGTATGTTAGATGACAGGTACGAAGGTGTCATATCTAAAACCTTAAGGGGATCCATGTTTAACTTGATAATTGTTGGATATTGTGAGGTGAAATTGTATGTGCGCACATACATGATGCATAGTTATTGTTATGAATACACACGTAAGTTGAGGGTGCTTGTTGAGCCCTCAACCTAGTGCTAGATATTTTTGTGGTGGCTAATGTTGAATGGACCTATAGAATAGATGGGTAGGTGAACTCCTATAGAGGATAAGGTGGGTGAACTTCTATTGAGGTTATGGTCCCTACATGCCTTAGCGAGGTAAGTTAATCCCATGCTCATCTATTTTTGATAAAACCACACTTCATCTGTATGATCAACTATATGACTCCTCGATTGGTTGAAGATGAATACTATGTTAAGGGATATGCCTACATTAATCATTGATGTTGTGAAAATCTCAATGGAATAGAGACTAAATTTCATGATCACGATTGACATTGCTTGGTGATACTTGACAATTAGATTTGTGATGGTGATATTTGATGGTTGGTTGATGATGTTGGTATTTGATTGTAATTCATGGTGATTGTACATGAGGCGACCTTTTTATACACATTGAGTGTTGTTATTATGTGGTTCTAAAATGCCATGATTTTAAGATAATAAGGTTTAATTATTTGTTATTAATTGAGTTTTAAATTGTTTTAAGTATGTTTGTTTTGGTAAGCTTACCCTTCCATGTGGCACATGTGGTTATAATCTCAAACTTTTTGTTCGTGGGAGCAAACAAATAGGAGATAGATCTTTCTATTGAAGGCATCGTAGATGGGAATGCATGGACGTGAAAATGCAACTTTCTTTTTTCTTCTTTATTATCTTTTGTATGGTGTCAACCAACTCAAGTGCTTAGGAGACATATACCTTTCCATTAAGTTATGTATACATATGTGTGTGTGTTGAATTGCCTTGACGTTTTATCTCAGGATATAGTGCTAATGTGTCATAAGGAACTTGTTTTTATTTAGTTGATTTTATATTATACAAGGTGTTCTATCATGAAGTTATGAGTTTTAGCTTTTGGCTTTTAAAACAAGAAAATTCACAAGTATTTTTATAAAATAAATTAATTGAAGAGTTTGAAATAAACTAAAATAAAGTCTTTCGCTTTGTTAGTATATAGTTATCATGTAGCAATAGTAGGTCGTTACAATGAGAAAACGTTAGATGTGTTTTCTAATCGATTGCAAATACACACTTAAACTTAAGGTTTTTAATAATTGGGTTAGCCATTCATGTTTAAGGGTTAATTTTAGAGTATGCTTTTTGTTGCTTTGGCCATGCTAGCATTGGGTTTTAATGCTTTAGGTCCATACTATTCATACTTTGATACGTTATGTTATCTAGTTAGGCTCAACATCTATTTCACTTACTTTTATTAGGTCTTTTTACCATAATATTTTTGTTATATTTGGTAGGTTGTACAATATTCGTAAAAAATTACTCAATGCATGTGATGCTTTACCACTTGGAACTCTTGGATGAGCTTTTGACATGCAATAAGTATGTGGGGGGAGTCGTTGGCTTTGTAACACCCTGAAAAAATAGATATATTTTATTTAATTTTTTTGAATGATTTATTTATGCTATTTATTTGATTTCATGATAAAATTTAGAGTTCATATTTTAATTTTAATATATGTGATTCTATGATATTTATTTAATTAAATATATTATTAGTGAAAAAAATTATTCTTTGGATAGAAAATTAATTAATTAAGATAGTAAAACATAAAATAATTAATAGGAGATCGATTAATTAAATTAATAAATATAATAGATAGATAATTAAAATTGAATTATATACATTAAGATAATTGATAAAATTTAGGTGAAATAGTAAAAATTTTATTGATGAAAACGATATGAAAACTAAGATGGGCCTAAACCTAAATCAATAGGGCCTTTATATGATCCCATTTGGAGAAAAAATAATTAGAGACACCAAGAAAAGGGGAGGGAGGTGCTGAAAATCATGTAGGGTTAGATGGGATTTTTGTGCTTGATAAACTTGGAAAGAGGAGAAAAACTCTTATTACTCTTAGCCACCTAATTCTTAGACCTTTTTTCTACCTTCCAAGAACCTCTCTTCTCCCTCTCCATTTCTAAAAATCTCTCCATAATTTTTAGATTATCCAACTATTGGAATTGACTAAAATCAAAGTATAGTGTTAAGGGTCCAACAAGCTCTCTATCATCACCCACCATCAAACATTTGGAGCTAGGATTAAAGTGGTATGTAAGGTTCTTATCTCAATCTAGAGTTTTGATTATTTTCACAATTTTTATGTGCTTATGACTCTGTGTTTTTTTATTATGGATTTTTATGTTGTTTTGGTAAAATTATTGTAAGAGAGATAACGAATAAAAGGATGAATGAAAATTGTTGTTGTATTTGATTTTTTAAAATGTGTGAGTTGATTCTTGGTGTGATGATGACATAACTAACATTTTTAGGGTTTCTAGATTCATATGTAATTGTGTTGGATTTTTTTGAAGTCATTTACTATTTTTAAATTAGTTTTCTTTTAAGGATGTCTAATTTGCCTAAGACCTTGAGAAAATTCTAGAAAATTATTTCGATAGAATTTTGGACAACTTAAAGTATGGTAGTGATCCTTATGGTATGAAGGTGTTCTATGAATTTTTTATATTTAATTATGGAGTTTGATTATTTTTAATTTTGATATTACTAAATTGCTAGAAACTTGTCTGGGAGATAAATTAAATTCTAGAAAATTTGTTAAGGTAAGGATTATGACTTAGAAAATTTTTTATGAGCTCAAGATGTCTTATATATCTAATAGTAATTTAAGATTTTTAAAATCTGTTTAGTATTTATAAAAAATAGAAAGTTGAATGTCTTGTGCTAGACGACTAGCATTGAGAAAATGAAAAATGATGGTAAAATAATTTATTTGGACTTCAAAAAAATCATACGAAACCCTAAGACATCTTGAACGATCTTTGTAAAATATTAGAAGATTTGGACATGAATAGGCATTTTTAATATTTTAGGAAACTTAAAGAAAAAAAAAATAGCAAGTGAGTGAAGTGAATTAGAAAATGAAAGTAATTGTTAGAAATA
Organism: Pachyrhizus erosus; assembly: GCA_026544285.1. Lineage (NCBI taxonomy): Eukaryota > Viridiplantae > Streptophyta > Magnoliopsida > Fabales > Fabaceae > Pachyrhizus > Pachyrhizus erosus. The sequence goes on from JAMLFT010000593.1 coordinate 8,226, forward strand.
AATTTTGAGAATTTTTTACTATGAATAATATGTGATGGTAAGATATATTGTTCAATTTCATGACCATTTTATATGTTATTTTTTTTCATAATTAATGGGCCTAAAATCTCTTTATATGTGTATATTAAAGACTCAAGTGATATGTTAATTGTTGATGATTATGATTTGATTAATGGATTACTATGATGGTCAAATATTATTAGGAAGACCTTAATTTGCATTATAATGAGGTGATTAAATTGTTGACTTTGAATTTGAAATTTTTTGGACCTTGGACACTAGAAGGAGAAACCCTCAAACAATATGTGTTGTTAACTTGACTATGATGTGTGTGATATTGAATAATTTAAGTCATTGGATAAATGAACTCCTAAAAAGGGAGTGCATTTGGTAAAAATGAGGGTGACCTCAAGTAATTGATGTTCACTACATAATCAATAAATTAACAAGAAAACACATAGTGTGAATATAATAATGAAATAAAATAGTAAATAATAGAGCTAAAACATGTGTATAAATAATCTTGGATGTGATGTAAGACAAATAGTACCTAAGCGACAAACGGGAATGATTGCGAATTCGGCAGAAATCGTAAAACTAAATGTAATAAGAAATTTCATAAGATTTTTTTAAATATGTTTAATTATGAATTATATTTGTAAAGGGATAATAAATATTGATGTAAAATTGTGATGTTGAAAGAAATGAAATAGTTTAGATTTAAATTGTGTGGACGTATGAAATAAGAACAATCTTTTCTAGTAGGTTGTACATGGACAATGAGAATGCATATATTTGAGATGAAATAAGACGTAAAGAAAGCATGATAGTCTTTTGGGGTGAGGTGCCATGTGGGCGAACGAGGTTAGTGGTGACGCTTTGAAATGTGTCATTAGCGATAAGACCATAATTGTGATTGATGTTTGTGAACCATCAAAAGGAGAACCACCGAGTGTGCGAGTGAGATTGTAGCCTTTGTTGTATACTAACAGTTATACATATGTGTGGATGGTCGCTATTGTGGACCCGGAGCAAAAAATGGTCACACAAACTCATATTTAATAAAATTATATGAGGGGTTTTAAGTTAATGAAACAATCCTCAAAATTTGTAGGGATGACAGGACATACTGGTACATAATGAATTATATCATTGGTTAATGGACCATGGGGATGTGATGTCGAGTTTGCGATGGGATTCACACGAGATGACTTGGAAATCCTAACAATAAAACAAGACAATTTCGATCAATGAGAATCCTACTTGAGTACCAATGTGAGAGCAAACTCCCAGTAAGTCATATGACTTAAAGCAAAATAAGACCACTGAGTTTCGATAATTTTAGTAGCAACAAATTCGTGTGAGATAAACTATGAACTAACCAAATAATTGGGATGTGTGGTTTTTGAAAGAAAGTAACATAGGAAGAATTTGTTTGTGTATATGGTTTAATTATTTGTGTGAGGTTGAGGACTCACTCATGCATTTTTTTTTATTTTTTAGATGATGATGGCAAGTGAACGACCGACTTACAGGATATGAATAACTTTGCATAATGACAAGTAAACCCATAATGATCTTTTCAAGGAAGATCATTATACTAGTACACTACAAATACATATAGTGCCATTAGGGGTGAATAATGTTATTTTGTTGACAATTAAGTTGAATGTATGGTTAGTCCAACCTACACCACCTTACTTCCATGTTGATTAGTTGGTGCTAGATACCTCACCTTCACCTTCTTTTCCTTCATCTAGAGTTGCCTCACTTGAGCTTGGGGTGCTTTTTGTGCCTGTCTATCTTAGGTCAGTTGAGCAAGATTTTCCTCCATACTTATCTATCCCACGTTTGTCACTCACTGGGATAGTTCTAAAAAAATGGTTCCATGTGAAGATGACTTTGTAGATGGTGATGATATTGAAGAGGAGAGTTATGAGATGCTAGTTATAGAAGATTTAGGGTTCAATATGCAGTGTTCAGAGGAGCTAATAGATGATCATCAAGGAGGAGATATTGAGACTTTGGTAGCTGATGATTTTGCAGAGAAGGGATTTCTTGAGGAGGATCCACAAGAGGATTCTTCTCAGGGATCTCCACAGGGATTTATGGGTTGTAGAGATGATGCGTTGATTATTAGGATTATTATTTTGAGATGTAATTATATATGTTGGATATGCCTAGCATCTAGACTTGTAATAATTTTCTATCATCTTTTATCGTTAGTTTATATTCAAAATCATAATGAATTAATATAAATAATTAACCCATAATGAGACACATGACTTATGTTTATTATGAGAATTTTATCTTTCATTTATATATGGTATAATATTATTCAGTATCATATATATCACTTAATGATTATAATTTATTTATGATAAATTTTTCTAGTAGCACGATTTTTTTTATTATAATGCTACAAATTACTTTAAAAATGTTAGATAAGTTTGTATAAAGATATTGTCACGATTTTTAATTTAACAAATTTACTCTTGTGAAATTTTTGAATAATTATTACTCATTATATTACTTTACTCAATAACTTAATTAGAGAAGAAAATACATTATTTATTATGATATAATTAAGGACGTTTCAGGCTTTGCCTATCTTTTATGACTAACTCAACGTTGTTAGCCTCTAATATAATAGAAACATGTATTTTAATGAAGACTATTTTGAGAATAATAAAAAAACTAATGGTAAAAATAGAAAAATTTTGAGTGGGAATAACAACATCAACTTTTAATTTGGACTTCCCAAAATGAATTATAAAATTTGAATTATAAAATTAAAAAGTAGGAGATAAATATGTTTTGTTCATTAGTATTTAAACACTATTTTTTTTACTTGAATGATGGCAACATTTATTTATTTATTTATTTATATTGAATTCCACAACTTTTTATAATACCTTTTTAATCAAAATCAACAATTTTTGTTCATATTTTTTACATAATACATAATTAAAATAAATCAATCTACAAACATTTATTAAAAATTACACGACCTTGAATTTCTTATTTATTGAAGGATGCAAAAGAGTAAAAATTGAATTGCCATATCACAATTAATTTTTATAATTATATTTTATTCATCAATTCAAATTTATTTCATTTTACTTATTTATGTTAAAGGATAAAATAATTATTTTAAAGTTATATAAAATTTACACATTTAATGAGAGATGATTGTCTTAAGACAAGTATCACAAAAATTTAACATTATTCTTGTAGCACCATCAAAAATACCAAATAAGTATTTTTACCAATTAATTTTAATTAGTGAAATAACCATTAATTAAAAATAAACTAGTAAAATTAATTAGTTAATATTATGCATGTATACATATGTGACATCTAATAATTAAGATAAATTTAGTAAGTACTCAAATTAGAAAAAAAATTAATAAATTTAGAAATTTAGAGTTTCTTAATTAATTAGAAATTAGGAAAATTAATGTTGACTTAGTTAACTCATTGATGATAAAATTGTAATTAAAATTACTAGTTTAGAGTTAAGTTAAAGCAATTTAGACTAAGGTTAAAATTAATCAAAGTGGAATAAAATTAAATAAATAACAAGGAAGCTACATGAAGCTTAATTAAATTTGCTAAGCTTAATCACTATATTAGGTGAAGATTAGTGTTGTTCAAACCTAGACACACCCCTTAAGAAAGTGAACTAACCTAGACCCCTTCCTTTATAAATGTGAAGCTTAAGGATCCTCCCTTGCAACATTACATCGAGCCTATAGTTGGCCCTTTCTCCTTTTCATATTGAATTCTCTTCTCCTCTCCCTAAACTGCCACACCCTCTCCTCCATTTCTCCTAGCTCCCCTACTATTGGACAAAGCCAAGGAAACCCGAAGGAGAACTTTTTTTTTTTTTCATTTATTGGTATTGCATAATCTCTGTTAGAAAGGTTGAGCTATGGAAAACTTTTCTTCTCCTTCTATTGTCATTTTTCAGTTCATATTTAGGGGGACAATACTCTCATGTATTATTTTGTGTGTGGGTTACGGTATGTCATTTGGTTTGAACTTGAAATACAAATTTTGTATGGTCTATTGTACTAATTTTTGTTATCTATTTAGTGTAGATTTTGCACTAGGTTTCATGGTTTTATGCTTGTGAATGGTTACTCTACTGAATGGTTATATTTTTAACACATTTGACTGTGATTTGTGTGCTGAAAATTTTTGTTTGATGGCTGAAAAATGGATTGCTACTACTCTATAACAAGTTAAAAAATTAGAGCTTGAAAGTGTTAGAAATTTCACTTTTATTCGATTAACATTTTTGGGACGAAATTTCTGTGTGTTTGATGTCATTTATTATGAAGATTGGTGATAATTTTTTTTGTTCTAACTGTTGACAATTTGTGATCTATAAAAATTAGACCAAGAGTAGGTTATATAGCCTCTATTTTTTCGTCAAACTAAGTTATTGAACTGAAATGTTTGTGTTGACTGTTTGGAACTTAGATTGAGGTATAAATAACATGAAATTTCAGAAAACAATTCTTATTACAGTAGTGATAATGATTGGGTAAAGATTTATGTAGTTTGGAATGTGTATTTGAAAGTTATACTAGAGTTTTGAAGAGCACCAAAGTGGGTGATGGGATTCTCTGAATAATATGTTATTTATTTATTTAACTAAGTTTTGATTTGAAATTGATTATAAAATTGGTATATAAATCCTAAGTAACGATGGTAAAATGTAGTATAAGGTAGGTTCTTAAAAATGACATTTGGATGAGTAAAGTGATGAAATTAAACCCCTTTTTGTGGCTGTGAAACTTGATGATGGGATTAATTTATTTAGACAAAAATTTCTTAGAATTTATGATTTATAAATTGTCTAATATGTGATGAATTAAATAAGGGTGTTTGAAATGGAATTGGAATGACCTACAAGGTGAAAGAAGTGGTTTAATTCTCTGTTTGGTGCAGTAAATTCCTATTATATATGATTGTTATGATTTGTTTGGAATTATGTTTATGATAGCACTAATGTTATTTGCATACGATGTTAAGTGGTTTAACTATTGAAAAAGGTTTTAGTTAATTCAAAATTAAAATGATCAAGAATAATTGATGTTGCAACTTAGTGTGGCAACCAAATAATGTATAGTGACGATAGTTGAATTTACTCAAAATTGTGACTAAATAATGTTGTAAAATTAAAATAATAATTGATGTTAGTCCCTTTGTGTGTTAGGGGAATTCCCATAAATTTTTAGCACATTTTGACATCAAATGATTACGTTATAAGTGTTTTTCTAAATCCCATGCACGATTACGTGAGAATTTAATGAAAGTTACAACGTCAAGTTTTTAAATTGATAACTTGAGAATGAAAGCGGTAACTAAGTGTAATTAATTATGGTGGAATGATTAGAAATGGATGGAATACTTAAATGCATACGATATAGTGATAAAATGAAATTATAATAAGAAAGTGACAAAGGATGATTAAATAAAGTTGACGACAAAATTAAATTAAAGAAGTATATTTCATAAAATTTGAGAAGTCGTGCAAAGTGAATAAATTAATTTTTAACATGAGAATATCATGTAGAAAATTAAGTGACAACTCAAATTAATTTAATTATAGGCATCATAAGATTTAACTAAAATACAAATCTCATGTAATTATGAGATGTAGTTAAGTACATACAATATGACTAATTTATTTCTCTAATATTAGAGGAGTGTTGTTAGTGAGATATCTCTTAAAAGTGTTGTTCTATTGATTGAATGATTTATGTAAATTTCATTAGATAAAATTTTGATTGATTGTCTTTAAGAATGAGATGAATGCATATTCTATATATTGGACAAACGTAACATCGACAATGGACGAGTATTGGTACGAGATAAAGACTTCGTGTGCAGCGAGCCTCACGTGTGTTGTGGAACTACGAAAGGCCATAGAGCTTGGGCCCTTAAGCTTGGATTGTGATGTTAGAAGCCATAAATCTTGTGAATGGTGCAATGACTTGTTATAAATTTGAGTGTTTGCAAAGACAGACTGTATGTCCTAAGAAGATCATCACACTAGTATCAATTATCTAAGCCTCAATCATGGTGTTGGTGTGTTGAAGGTAGTTGTTGATTCCCTTGCAAGCGACATGTGAGAAAAAATCAAGAAATAAAGGTACATAGGTTGACTCTAGTATGATGCCTAAGGAATGTCCATAGGCTTGTAGAGTCTTTAGGAGTAGTATGAGGTGCCAAGTTGTGATAACTCATGAAGAGTTGTGGGACTTACGTAAATCGGCTTAACATCCTCGACGAATATGGAACATTAATATGGTTGGTCAAAAGTATCCTAACTTAAGTATTGGGCAAGACATCTCCTTTTAATCGCCATCCATAAAAAATGAAAAGAATGAACGTCATATAAGTCCTCTAAGACTTGAAGGGTCAATAAGCATTAATGACCCAATTGTTGTTGATAGTGAAGGAACTAGGATACAACGATGAAAAGTAAGACATGTGGATTACAACATGGTGGTTAGTGTGTTGAATACACATATGAGAAGTTGTGTATTTTCTTTGTGATTGTATGACTCTAGAGTGGATAGATAACTCACTCCGTACATTTTATTTTTAAGACGAGATTGACTCATTTTTACAAATCGATATTCAGTTTGGTAGTGTAATTCATTCAAGGACGATGAATGCATGACCCCCTGTTTGAGTAAGACAGATTTGATGGGTTTATACAATTCATATTTTTACCACCTAGGGACCCTCAACTAGGGAGACTAGTGTATGTGGATCTACCTATCATTCTAACTTACTCGTCTGCATCGGGTTATGTCCAATAGCTGACTTCACTGTCTTCTACTTCATCTAGTTTGATCCTTCCTGATGCTGACCTCGAGCTGGTGGTGTCTTTGTATGATTCCCTATCGCTTGCTAGTGTGACTTTATTTTGTTGAACCATCCTATTGATTGGAATGTTTGGTAGATTACTACTTTCACTAAGGCAATTAGGGCGAATGATGATGACGAGGAAGAGGAAGAGGATCCCTTTGAGTAGGTTAAGTAGATTATGGGCTGGGTAGTGTAGAACATGATACATAAGATTTACAGTTGATTGCTTTGACTAGTGGTCACTTACTAATAGGTAGACTAGGCTTATTATTTGCATATTGGTAATGTAAATCCTCTTTTGGAAATAATACATTCTCTTTTTGCTAACCATGATCTATACATGTGTATTCATGGTATTGTAATGATGGGTGACTCTATGACATTTGCACTTTGTTATTATATATATGCATTTGATGAGATATGATGTGGTGTTTAGAAATTAAGAATCACTACAAAATTACAATCATGATCAACGAGGTCATTAGAGTGATATTCTCACTTGTATTGTTTTTCTTTAATATGATGATTAAAAGGGAATTTTTACTTTCACATTTTTAAAATGAGAATGAATCAACCGTTTTGAAAATATGATAATATTTAATATAATTATTTTATCAATTAGAAAGTAGTTTAATTATTGTATTAAAGAAGAACGTCACAGTTCTTACATGTAATCGATTTCCATACATTAAAATTTAAATATATTTTTCAAGATTATTTTTTAAACTTTTTTCAATATTTTTTTTAAAATAAATTAGGGTGAAGATTCCCTTATTTTTAAAATTTCTTGGCCATCTTATTGCAATCTTAATTACAACAATGTACTCTTAGCAATAAAAAAAACATGTGGACTTGTATTTATCATTTTTCCATGTTGTTATGATTTTATAAGTGACAAACCTAACCAAATTAAAGATATTTTTAAAATTTCTTGGCCATCTTATTGAAATCTTATTTACAACATTGTATTCTTAACAATAAAAAACATGGGGACTTGTATTTATCATTTTTCCATGTTTTTAACATTTTATAAATGACAAACCTAACCAAATTAAAGATATTTTAAAATTTTTTTGACCATCTTATCGTGATTTTAATTACAACATTGTACTCTTAACAATAAAAAAACATAGGGACTTGTAGTTATCATTTTGCCATGTTTTTAACATTTTATAAGTGACAAACCTAACCAAATTAAAGATATTTTTTTAAAAAATAAACTAAGTATTAATATTATTATAATTTTGGTTAATCTAAGTTTAATTATAATTTATGTTATGAATTTTTACATAACAAATTAATTGATTTGATATATTTTGATTCAAATAATTTATTTCTATAATTTTTATTTAATTTTAAATAGTTTATCTCTCCATATAATTTCTAAAAGTATTTACATTACCTTATAATAAAACAAATAAAACAAGATAAAAAAAATTCTATACCTTGAAGACTTTTATTAGGCAAATTTCATAGAATAGGAGTTGACATCATTGTGAAAATGTTGTATTTAAAAACAACTAGTATCTAATTACACTCATCATCTACTAATTTGTGGATATTATAAATGATTTATTTGTGACCTTGCCTTAGCTAAAAAGTTTTGGTCATTCCCTTCTTGGAGACTATCTATAAACAAAGTATTGATAAAGTTTTTAAAAAAGGAGCTTCGGTGTACAATGGATGCTAGTGTGTTGTCATATATGATTCTCATTGAATTTAAGGTAAATGCCAAAAGTTTTTTAGTACCAATGGCATGGAAAGCCAATGATATTTTCGGCATGGAAAGAAAATTGAACTATCAATAATGGATCAATTATTGTGGGCTTACATCTCTCCCTCACTTTATAAATACAACTTAGTTTCATAGCTAGCAAACGAGAACCCATCACACCCACACTCTGGCTTTATTTGAACAAATAAAAAACAAAGACAAAACACACATATTTTTAAATCTGATAATACCAAGGAAACTACTTCTTTTGTCTTTATCTAGTCAACCTTATTTTTAATACATTAAATAATTGAATATTTTATATACTAATATCCTAAATATTAATTAGATACTTGTAAAAAAAATGATGCTAACATATGTGTTTTATTTTATAAAAAAAAAAGTTTAAGTAACACCATTCTTTAGGGTATGAAGTAATGCCATACATTGAAACTTGTTATTTGAATCAAATGAATTTTATAAAGACAACTCAAATTGAAGTTTCTTTGTCAAATTTAAGGAAAATGCCAAAAAAAATTTAAAACCAATGGTCAAGAATGTCAATGACATTTTTGGCATGAGAGGAAAATTGAATTATTTATAATGGATCCACCATTGTGGACCTATATGTCTGTCTCACTTCATAAGTACAACTCAACTTCATAGCTGGAAAAAAAGTATCTACCATACCCACACTCTGTCATCCTTTGAGCAAAAAAAAAAAAAAACAAAGACAAAACACACATTATTTTTACATCTTTTAATTTCAATGAAACTGCATATTTTGTCCTTATCCTATTAACCTTATTTTTAATAAATTAAATTATTCAATATTTTTCATATTAATATCCTAAATATTAATTAAATGCTAGTAAAAAAATAATGCTAACGTCTATGTTTTATTTTTTAATAAAAATGTTTAAGTAACACTATTTTTTTAGTATGAAGTGACATCATGCATTGAAACTTGTGATTTAAATTAAATGTATTTTTTAAAGACAACTCAGATTGAAGTTTCTCGGTGAGTGAAAGTTGTGTATAAAAGATGAAGTTTTCATCCTAGTTTGCAGACCAATTTTTTTCATCAAAGTGTGTCATGCATTTTTTGACATTACAATTACTATCTATTTTATCATATCATTGTTCAAATAGATTATTTTTTTTCAATTAGAAAATCTCAGTCTCAAAATTTATGTTCATGACCATCCTCATGGTTCTAAGAACAGTTGTTTGAAGACAATTTTGAGGTGTTACAAAGCACACCTTATAATCTTGTTCCACCTATAAACACCCTTTATCTTGTAATGTCTTTCATAGCCCCAATATTGGCAACCATAATACTGTTGGGCACATGAACTACCTCCATTCTTTTTTTTCTACCTTTGTAGTGGATTTGTGAGGTTTTAAAGAAAATAAACACATTTTCATGTGCTAAAGAGCTAGGTAATTATAGAATTCATCTCACATGTATTTCTTTTTACCACCTTTTACCTTTTGGATTTTATTCTTGAATTACTATTGTTCAACAAAGTAATCTAATTGGTTGAGGGGTTGTTGAATTTGTGTAGAAGACATTCCTATAAGAATCTGTAGTTTGCTAGAAAACACCTATAGTTGAATTATAGGTTGTTGTGGGACTGACTTCTTCACAAAATTCCACAACTCCTCAACAAATTGAATTACCTTGTTGAATAGTGTTAATTCAAGAATAAAATCTAGAAGATTGAGGTTGTAAAGTGAAATAATGTGAGATGAAGTCTATAATTAACTAGTTGTTTAATACCTGAATAATGTGTTTAATTTTTTTAAAATCTCATAAACCTTGCAAGGAAGAAAATACCATACCATCATAAAGAAAAGAAAGATTGGAGATAGATCATATGCCCCAATAGTATATGAAGAAATCTTCCCTAGAAAACAAATATAAATTATATATCCATATGTAAAATATTGTGATAACTAGAGGTAAATATTTTTTATTGGTGAAATTATTTTTATTTTGTACAAATTAATGCATTTTTTAAAATATTAGATGATAAATAGGCTTGCGTTTTTTTCCTAATATTTGCAATTTTTTTGTTTTTCAGGTGTAACAAAATTTGTTACGCATTTAAGTCTAGTTTGGTTGTTATAAATACCCAAAGCATGACCTGAATGAATGAAAGAACAAATTGAAAGAAAAATTCTCACATCATTCACCTTAGAAATAGAATTTTCTTATATCCTCCCTTGAAGATTCAACCTTTGGAAGAGAAGCTTGAAGATTGATTGGCTTCACCATCCTATATTACCATTTTAAACTTATTCACTTGTAATTTATCTTTGTTTTGTTAAATTTATTGTAATTAGGATTAGATAAAGTTGTTGCAATTTCTCTGTATGAACTTGTTGATTTAATTTAGTTTATTATTTTTGGAGTATGTTTTGAATATATTTTTAATGCTTTGTTCCAATTGTGATTTGTAGAGAGTAATGCAAGTTTAGGCATGATGATGAATCATATGTTTATGCTCCAATTTTAGTTAAAAATTTTGTCTCACATTGATACTTATAATGATACTTTATAATATATGTGTTAAAATAAATTCAATCTATATGCTTGATGGAATCTTATGTAATAGTGAAAGTATGCATGTGGACATATGGTAAAAGTGATTCTATGCTAAGGAATTGGGTAATGCACATAGACATATGAACTTCTAATACATGCTTGGATTGTGTTGAACTAGGATGAAATATAAAGGATGAACACAAAGAAGTGAAAATTAAAAACTAGTCTTACCATATATTAAAAACCCTTTTAAAAAATTATTAACATAGTAATAATTATTGTTTTTGCAATTTTATTTTTCTAAAAATAAATGATTGTGACATCATATTTGTTTGTGAATTGAAGTTATGAACACTAATTCCTAAAAGGAATAATTTCTTACTCACTACGTTTACTACTTGTTAACTAATACGTTTGAAATGACTCTAATTGATTAGATATTTTATATTTTTTTATATGCACTATTGAGTCCTAACACTTAACAATTATAATTGACTTGTATAATTGGCTAAAGACATTTTATAATCAGTATTATTACATAGTTATCTTAAGTTTTTAATTAAGCTCCTATAATTTAAGAACATATATAATAAATTTTTATAACTTAAATTTGTTGTAACTAGATCATTAGAGAAGCTCATATGACATGGTGACAACTTAGTTCCAAAATCTAAGCATTGTTTCTAAGAGGAATAACAAGCTAGAGCTCAACATTCCTCCACTAAAACGCAAACCCCACCACTCATACTACAATGAGACCTAATCAGACTACTACTATATCCATTATAAAATGTCTCTAGATTTGTGTAAACGTCATCTCATCAATATGATAGTATTGACTAAGCCACAAATTTCTCTCATATAAATAATACTTTATGGTTCGCTTATTAAATAGATTGGGCCAATGTTTCCTCCAACTTCATGGCACTTATCCACAAATAGTATAGTGAGAATTTGTCCTTTTGTTATTCATTAATTTAATATCAAGAATCAAATTGGAGTGTGTAGAATGATCAAAATGAAGTAGAATGTTTGGAGTAAAGAATAAAATGCTAATACTAATAATAACCGAAGACTACCGGTGTTATCCTTTAAGAATGTCACTGCAAGATTTTTAAATTATAAGGATTTAGTTTTGAGTATAATTATGAGGATTTAATTAAAAATTTAATGAAATGCCAGGAATTGATAGATTAATTTAACCATTGAAAAAAAGTGACATGATATGTAATTATAAAGCTCTACCAATATTTTATAAAGATGAACGTACTTCCTACAAGAAAAAAAGAAATGACATTGATGCAATTATAATTATCCAATTACATGACATCTACTAATGATAATACAATACTTGTTTTACTATACAAAAGTTAGGAAAAAGCTAACATGGGAATAGAAATCCCATGCCTCATTCATCTTGTGGCTTCAAATTAAATTCAAAAAATTTCTCTCTAGTTAAAGCTCTGAATAGACCTCCAACAACTTAAGTACATAACATATCTTAATTGTTAAAAATAGAATATAAGAGGAGGTGTTGACTCAATTAGAAAATTATGTAAAACAGAACAACAAATATAAATATATAAAGATCAAGAAATGAACAAGATTGATATGATGTATTTCATATTTAGAAATTCTACGGTATTCTTATAAATTTTAAGGGTTTTGGTACAGTTGAATTTTTGACAACTTTTCTCTCTAATTAGAGTTCTGACTAGACCTCCAACATCTTAAGTACATAACAATTCTTAAGTGTTAAAAAAAAATATAAAAGATGGTGTTGACTCGATTAAAATATTTTGTAAAACAGAACAACAAATACAAGCATATAAAGATCATGGGAGGAGTAAGACTGATATAATGTATTTCATATTCACAATTCTACTGTACCCTTAGAAATTTTAAGGATTTTGATACATATAAATTTTAAGTCATAACCATTTCTTTCATCTTCCATTATAATAATTCATCCCATTTGTAAACCTTGAGATTTAACAATCGGTGCAATTCTCAAACTTAAATGTTTATTCAAATCACCTTCGACGTAATGCGATTTTCTTGTAATGGACTAAACTGATTGTGTGTGTAATATAATCTAATTTTTAGCATCATATGATTCGATTGGTTAATGCATTTCCTTGTGCTTATGCAAAACATTTTATGGCTAGTGAAAATGGAAATAATTTTTTTTTTCCAGATTTGCAATATTTTTAAACTTATACGTTATGCGTACACCCTAAATTTAGAAGCATTGCTTACTTCATTAACTAGTACAAGCAATCAATCCAAATAACTTACGTCTTTATTTTTTGAACTCAATCTTTTTCAATCAATCTCTCACTATTTATGTATGAACAAAATAGATAAATAAAGATGATATAACAATAACTTATATTATTATCGGTCTAAAATTCAACCATACCAAAACCCTTCAAATTTATAAGGTACAATAGAAGTTCTTTTTCATGTTTGTAACTTAGATTTTGCACAATATTGAATTGTTCCAACCAATGATTTAAATAAAAAACTAACAAGTCCTTGATTAGGTAAAACAAACAGTAAATTATGGGTAATTAAAAATAGGCATCATTAGCCCATAATTAATTGTTAATAAAAAACCATCCATAAAAAAGTAATAAAAAAAATTGCAACCACATTTAATATGACAATAAGTAAAATCTCAATTGTCAACACTTCTTGAGATTTTTCTTCAATATTTCAAACTTTGATTTCAACTATCATTTTTGTGTTTGAAGATTTTTTATGTAGGTTTTCTTGTTAGCTTTCTCTCATTCTATTTTTTGGATTTATCTCTCCTTAACTAACTCTAGTTTTCTTTCCTTCACAAACCCTTAAAGATTAATACAACTCTGATACCATGTTAAAAAATAGATCATAACATAAAAAAAGGTGTTGACTTAATAAAAAAAATAGTATAAAATTGAACAACAAAAATATGAGCAAATAAAGAAGAGAGGAGCAAAACTGATATAATGTATTTAAAGATTTGTAACTCAAATTTTGCAAACTAATTACTTATTACAACCAATGATTTAAATAGAAAACTAACAAGTGTCTTATTGGGTAAAATAAGCAGTAAATTATAACTAATTAAAAATAAACATCATTAATACACAACTGGCTATTAAACAAAAGCATGCTTAAAAAATAATTAAAAAGATTGGAGACACATTTAATATTACAGAAAGAAAAATCTCAACTATCAACATTAAGGATTTTGTTAGTTTTAGTTTTAGGATAAAGAAAAAATAATTTAACAAAGAAATAATGTAACTTTATTTAGTACTATAGAAATATACTATTTTATCAATAATAGTTCCTAAAATCATGGAACATGATTTTTATTAAGTTATTTTTTATGTATTTAAATATAAGTTAGATTCTTATCCACTAACTAATAAAATAATTTAACATGATTCTTAATAACTGAATAATAAAATCTAAAACTAACTAATCCACTAACAACCTAATAAAATATTCTTATCTTTACTAATTGACTTATTTAAATTTAAATTAAAATAATTAATCCACTAACAACCTAATAAAATATTTTCATCTTTACTAATTGACTTATTTAAATTTAAATTAAAACTATTTTGACAACATCTAAGACACATATTCAACACTCTTCTTCGCCTTGGAGGATGCAAACTCTTAGATTCTTTCTCAAAAATTCAACTTGCTGATTTAGAATAGTTTGGTTAAGACATTAACAATTTGATTTTCTATTCTAGATGAGTCTTCCGTTGCTAAAATATTTTGGCTTCTCTCTCATATAATTGAGCCTTAGCATTTTCAACTTTCAACTTTTAAATAGACTCTTTAATTTTAATATTTAGTGATGACATTTCTACACCATAACTTCTTATCTTTGATTCAATAACCTTCAACTCTAAATTCAAAGTTTTTACACACTTCTCACCATGCTCAATTTTCTCAACTTTTTCCTTTATTTTGTTTTCCCTTAATTGTACATGCTTGTTTGTGTACTCCTACACCATAACTATAGATTTTGCTTTAGCAACACCACTAGGAGACTTGGGGACTGTTATTCAAAACCAACTTGTTTTTCTTCAACTTCTTTTTTTTTTTTGTCTCAATTCAGTCATATCCTCTTTTATTGAAAAGACAATTTGCTCCTCCTCCAATGGATTTAAAGTAATATTTTTCCCTATCATTTTTACTTGAAAAATGTCTTTGTCATATGCATCTTTAATTGTGCAACTTTTGTTTTTGAACAATACTTTATAACCTTTTTCAACTAGTTGTCCAACACTAAAAAAATTCTTATCAATTTCAAGAAAATACAACACATCATAAATGAACTTTGTATTTGAGTAGGCTAAAATTGCTATTGTTCATTTTCCTTTCACAACAATGTACTTGTCATTTCCAACTTGAACCTTCGATGTGTTTGCAATGCTTAGTTCTTTGAAATAGATCCTCGTTATTTGTCATGTGGTTAGTACAATTATTATTGATAAGCCAATTATGACTTGATTCACTGTTAGAGAAACATATGACAGAAAACAAGTAATACTCCTCCTTTTCATTAGCAACCTTTGCCTCTTCACCATGTGGTTGATTCTTGTTTCTATAAATAATAGTTTCATGCTCCATTACTCATTACACTTGACATTGGGTCTTCTCTTGCATCTAAATAGAGGATGACCTTTCTTTCCACAATTCTGACATGGTGAATATCTTGAACTACCTTATGAACTTCTTTCACTTTCTTCCTGATCCGCTCTCCAATTATTTTTTTTTGTTCTTTTGTTGATCTGCAACTTTGTTTGCAAAACTCCTTCAATTGTGTTTTCTTGTCTCATAAGTCTTCTCTCTTAGGCTTGTAAAACACTCAACACTTCTACCAAGGAAATAATTGTCAAATTTTTAGAGTTCTCTAAAAAAGAGATTGTGGATTGAAATCTTCCAGAAAAAGTAACTAGAATTTTTTAGACAATTCTAGAGTCTTGGAACTCCTAACTGATCAACCTAACTCGATTTGCAATGTTTAAAAATCGATTAGAATACTTTTTCACTATTTTAAACTCCTTCATCCTTTGCATTTCAAACTTCCTAATTAAGTTGAGAGCTTTCATCCATTTTATCTTGACATTTTCTTTATATTCCTTATTGAGAAAATCCCATATCTTTTTTGGTGACTTCAATGTCATGATTCAAGTGAATATAGTAGATGAAACAACAACAAACAAACAAGTCTTTTCTTTTAACTTCCTCATTTCTTTGTCCTTCTAATATTTTTAGTTAGGCTACTGTGGGGTTGTCTAATAGACGAAGAAATGTACAATCCTCTTTTACATGTTCCCAAAGGTTTAGTGTTTCTAGGTAAGCTTCCATTCTCACAATCCAAATTTGATAATTTTCTCCATCAAACACTGGAGGAGCAATTCATGAAATGATAGTTACTCTATTCATGGTGACCCACTCTCACTCTCACAGGTTCCTTAAGAATAAGACTTTGAAAGTTCCTTAAGAATAAGACTTTGATACCACTTACTCGTCTTAGTCTTAGAATAAAAGAAAAATAATTTAACAAAAAATAAATGAATAAAAATCATGTTTCATGATTTTAGGAGCTATTAGTAATAATTGAATAATAAAATCTAAAACTAAGTAGTCTACTAACAACCTAATAAAATATTTAATTGACTTATTTAAATTTAAATTAAAATAACTAATCTACTAACAACTTAATAAGAATATGCTTGAAGAAACTGTAGCAGAAGATGAAAGTTTGTTTGCGTGTCACAAAGATGCAACGTGGCTTTTCACTTGCTCCTGAGCTTCTCTTAAAGCGTAGTTCCACCTGCAGATGCCCTGGTCCTTCAAAGCCTCCAATACTCCAACACTAGTTGCAACAATCCAAGCTTTCTTTGCTGAACTCATATTGCACTGCTTCTGCTATCACAGCTCTTCTTTAAAGTTTCTTTGGATGAGAGAAAATAGTTGTGTGATGCTAGTGTAACGAGTAATCAATAGAACACTGGCAAATTAGATGTTTGATGAAGCAAATTGAGAGGTGTTACTTATATATAGAGAGGGAAGCTTCAAGTTAGTGATGCTAAACCAGTTGGCAAGAGAAAGCAACGGTTTTCGGTGGGGGGAACAAAACTAGTTATTATGGATATTGCTGGCTCATTATGGATCCTCCTTTGTAGGACCACATGTTTGTGTCACTTCACTTAACTGCTATCTACCTGCATATAGACAAGATAGGACTCCGGCTTCACTTCAAGACAACCTAAGCAGACGGTTTACAGAAAGATACAAGAATCCTTTCCTCCAATTTGTTGTTGTCGTGCCAAAGATTTTAAGATTTTAGATATCTAATGTGAGGAGCATGTGACTTTCTGATTTATGAAGGAATTAATAAATAACTAAGGACTAAATTATAATCGAGTAAAGAATGACAGTTTCTAAAATATCTGCTGTCTAATGGAAGTAACAATTTTGAAAGTGAAATCTCTCATTCTAGTTCTGAAACATCATTCTGTTTCAGAAATAAATGTGATCTCAGTTCCCTTGACATCACTAATGCAAAGAGAAATCTATTGCTGTTGATTTTCAAGCAAACTTAAAACATGACTTCTGTTATTAATAGATCATAGAGGCACAAATCCTCCGCTATAGATAGTTGTATGTATTCTCTCTAGAATTTGTGAGAATCATATATTTGCAAGATGTTTCCTATTATTAAGGACACTAGCAAAATACATCTTACCACAAACCAAAATTTATCCTCTTA